>JARJDV010002082.1:0-122591 GCA_030264675.1 Anaulacaspis nigra
AAATACGAGCAAGGTTTCGGAACGAATTAAACTCGTTTATCGAGGCACCACTGTAATTAGTTTAAGTAATAATTTCTTTATTAAATTGACCATGAAATAATAATAATAGATGTACCACAAGATTGCAAAGTAAGCGGCTGGTCAGCATGGAGCACTTGTAGCAAATCGTGTGGAATTGGCGAAATGCAACGACAGCGTGAAATTCTGCGACATGCAAGACGTGGAGGACAATCCTGTCCGCCGCTCATTGAAACCAAATGGTGCGGCTCTGCACAACCTTGCGAGAAAGATGTCTTCAATTGGTTCAGGATAGAACAGTGAAATGTGAAATTCGAAACAAAAAACTCGAAAACAATTCTCGATAGCAAAAACAGAAATTTAAATATTTTGTGCGGTTTGGTGATTTTCGATATAGATGAATACTTCGAAATTAATTAATTGGTATAAAAATTGGCAGTGAAAACGAAATACGAAATTCGACAACGAAATTCAAACGGACAATCGCGAATAATTGCATTTACCTTGTACATGTTAAGTATGATTGTTAATCATAGGAAGAAGTGATGAATGGGTTTGTCATGTGCTCTTAGAAAATAGTCGCAGATAAATGTTCAATGCATTTAGTATTAATGTCTTCTAGCAAAATGACTGACACATTAAAAATAATTTTCCTTGACTGTAACACAACTTTCTTATTTATCAGACGATAAACACTACTTAGCAAGACTTTAGTTTGTTTATTAGAGTGCTCAATTTTATTACTAGATACGTTTAATTATGAATTAGAATTTAAGATATTAATAAGTGTAGTGGTGGAAATTTTTTACTGTCATGCTCAAGTTAATACTATTATAATCAAGTATGTAAATCATTAAACGTTATATTTACAAGAAATTTTACGATTTTTCTTTCATAGCAAAATGTTAGAGAAATTTCAGTAAATCTAGGTAAGTAAATCTTAATTAATATTTCAGTAAGTTTTACAATAAAAGGAAATCGTAGAGAATGCAAACAGTATTTCCAACCAGTAAAATAGAGACAATAGAAGTAGGACGAGGTTTAATGAAATTCAAGTTGTAATTTGCAAGTTTTGCAAGCGTCAAAAACAAAACGTGCCCGAGCTAATGTAATACTACGTGATAATGGCCTGCCGCTTAGTTGAGCTTCAAAGGTACGTTTTACCACTTTTCACCATGCTTTTCCATTGTATGTATCGGTGCTAATGTAACGACTACGACAATCGTTCCCATTTATTCGCACGTCTTTGCACATTTTACTAAGGTGACATTCGTGGGTTGTACAAACGCCTTGCCTCTTCGGTATTCTCGCACACTTTTGTCTTCCTTCGTATATTTGTAGTTAGTATGCGCCTTCCAAATGATATAACTTTACTCAACAAAAGCCTGCCGTTCTTATGCATCGTTAACTGATAATGGAATTGTTTACATTAGACTCGTTTAATAAGCGAAAAACAACCTAAGCTATTGTTTCTTCTTGTTGCTCGCGTTTGTTTATTTGAATGGTCCTTAAAACGCATTGTAGTGTGCGGAAATAATATTTATTTTAGCAATAATATAATATAATAAACCTCATCTTTAGTTATGTTTCATTTAATTTAAAGATACTGCAGATAATATAATTTAATTTAGAATTTTTGTAATATCATTTCATTCACTGTGGGAATAATACGGAATATAGCAGCAATGAAATGTTCGCTGAGTGAAATTCAAGTAGATGTTGGTCCAATAATATCATGCAAATGTAATTTCAAGGTGTATTGTTCTTTCGGCCATTTCAGTAAACTGAAATTACACCAATAAATGATAATGAAATTCAGGTAAGAATTTCTAACATGAAATTTCTTTCTGAAGCTTTTTAATTTTATTTAATTACATTAGAGTCGAAGTTTGTTCCTTAGATTTTGCTACGCGTTAAAAATTATATGCTAATGGAAAACGATATTCTTCCGCTAACTTTGCATAGCAGTGAAACTTGTAAGGTTTCATCAATTCTAGAGTTTAAATCTGAAGAAAATGCAAGTAGGAAATTTATTTAAATAGAAAGAGGTGACGAGAAATTAATTATGTTTAGTTTTATAAATGTTATGAGGTAAAAATATTAAACTAAATTTATTTATTTAATTAAAAGGGAACATAATGACAAAACGATACAAAGAGACATTTTAGTGGTAAATCATATTTTAAAATCTGCAAGTTGAAAGTGTACAAATTACTTAGGAATTATTTATGAGTTTCCTCAACTTCGAATGGCGCATCATAAATAACTAGAACACAAAACGTAGCCGCATATTGCAATCGTACACTAAGCAAAACTGAAAGCACTTTGAAAATCGGAAAACATTTGGCATCGCGGTATAGCTCTACAACACTGTAAGGATATTGTATAAAACTTTCAGCGCTCTTCTCCATTCGTTTTGATCCTTTTTAAATGTGACTTGGTTGTTTGTTATCGTTAATTTTCCTGTTTTGAAAGCTTTATGCTGCCACTACCTATTATTCTTCGCAAGCTTTTTACGGCATAATTCATTGAAAATCAATAGAGGTGCAGTACACTACTTTACAAAATTCATTCGGCCGTATTTATAGTTTAAAACGTAAATGTAGGGCTTGATCGTTAAATTTAATTGAAGCACTAAAAAGGATAAGTATATATTCTCGATTAGTTTACGGTAATAATTTTTAATTGCAAAATTGCCTCCATTTATTTTAAAATAACTAAACTAGAAAATAAGAAAGAAATTCTTTACAGCATTCATACTTGTTGCTTATATTTTATCTGTTTTCTTATACGGTTTCTGAATATTATTTCGCAGGACTCTTTTATTCAACTTCAAATAGACTACTTTCATAGCCATGTAAAATTTAATGGAGCTGAGAGATTTCTAAGGCTTTATAACAAAAAAATATCCTAAGAAAAAAATTGTTTTCAAGTTATTGAATATTTTAATGTTGCAAGAAAAGCATTAGAAGACTAATCTCTTTAGATCTTCATCAAAGCACTCATTACTTGGGAATTTCAGATTTACATTAAATATTCTCCCTGTTTTTATTGAGCTTTGATCTTACACTTTGTTCACTCTTTATAATTTCACTCAACTTTTATCCAAACAGGGGTTATTACACTTGAGGGGAAACACGTCTTACTGCTGTAAGAATATCAAGAACATCAGTTCGTTATATTTTCATTACGCACATTCTCTATATAAACTGCCTTAGAGATCAAAGCAACATGCGTTATTGACGTTGTTATCCTGATTAGTAATAAGTATTTACAGATGAACTGATCGAAGCTGAAGTATTATTAAATTCCTTTCTGTTCTCTTCCTGAAAGCTTCGTGATTGACGTCCATCTTAATTGAGACAAAGGTTTGAATATGTTGCAGGAGAGAAAACTTCATTAGTTGGGGTTTTAAAAGAATTATATCCCTTTCCCTTTTAGCTTTCGCATTGCGCATTAGTCGAACGCTACGTGGAAATACATTTCGATCGTACGATTTGTTCGCTTGTTTATTCGTTGGCTTTATCCCTCTTAGTTTAATTGCAATACGCTGATCGGCAAAACAAAGCCGTCACTAGCCGAGTCTGGTTTTCCTCTCTCGATTTCGATGGCTTCATTCAGTCTCTGGTTTGCCATTCAATGCGCAGGGAAAAATACATTTTGTGTTCGCTTTTGTTTGAGTTTGGATTTGGATTTAGAAGCAAGCGTATTTGAAACTTCGTTTACTCTGCGAGACCAAAATGTTCTTGTGTTCATTACCATGACTATAAAGCCTTGGAGCCTTTTTTGTCAACGTGATTGATTAGTTTGTCAAAGCAATTGATTAACTTTATAAAACTGATTTGCAGCACTTCGTATTCAATTAGTACGCGCTTCTTAATCATTAATCAAAGACGTATTTCTAAAATTTTATTTAAGTCCTTGCAATAACATTTAAAATAATAGGTACATGTGTTAACATAAAAAAGGGATGTTTACTCACTATTAGAGGATTGTAAAAAGACGGAAATGATTCGTAACACCCTTATCCACTTTCGCCACGCAAGCATCTTAGAAAACATTAAGATTTAATAGACTGCACTATAAAAACTGGACGTCTGCTTCTTCTGCACTTTTATTTTAGTTTTTCCTTCTTTTTGCGGTGGCTGCTTCTTCACATATTGGTGAAAAAACGTGTCCTTCTTTGCTCTTTCGACAAAATGTCTTTTCGTACGATTAATCTTCGTCTCTGACAGTTACAAATGGTATGAGATATAAAATATAGCGATGGAAGCGAGTTTTTTAAATATTTATTATCCTCGAAAAAACTGTTTGTTATTCACGATGGTTGCTAATTGAAACACCCCAATTACTTGGGGTAGTTGTGTAAATGCTGTGAGTAAATTTAGATAGATTCAAAAGTTGGAAGCAGAGAATTTGATTCACAAAAAGAAATAAACATATATATTGTGCAGACTTGAGTTTTAAGCACGCCAAGAGAAATTTATTGCTATCAACGGCGGATGCAGCGCTCGAAGCAAAGAGTCGAATAGCGAATCGAATTTGGTGTATCCAGTCGTATTGACAACGGTACTCGTTTTACTTCCGTTGCTTTGCTCGTTTGCAGCAAGTATTGCACGGATTGCTTTCAAAATAACATTAACTTTCGCTTCGTTTTCGCATTATATCATCCAAAATATATAAAAAAGCAAAGATATATTGCCTTTATACATAAATGCAGACTTTGTCGAGCGTTCTTTTTTATCTAAATTCAATTTATTTTAAAATATATCGAACGGCGTCCTTTATTTAAAGAAAATTTAATGGTTTCGGTTTTCCCTTCGTCATAAATTAAATTATCACTGATGGTAATATTTCTTGTTATTTAAATATTTATAGCATGCAACTATTTTAAGTCTGGTGAAGACTGAAAAGTTTTTACTTCAACTTACATAAAACATAATTAAGGTGGATGTTGGACGCTAAGGAAGGAAAAAACTTGTCGTAAACAAAAAACAAGACTAAACAGCTTGTCATAAACAAAAACGAGTCTTACCTTTCAGAAAATAATGACTAGGGACAGAAACCCAAGACTGCAGTATACTTTGTACTTGAAGTGCATTGTTTCCCCTCTTTGCATTGATGCAAGTGCATGATTTTGACATAATCTTGTTCTCCCCTTGCTAGCCACTCTCCTTCTGCTGCATTCTGCACTTTCCTGAGTGCTACGTGCAGGGGTGCAAAGACGCAGAAGCGGAGCAAAGTTGCTAATAGATTCTTAATGATAATTATGCCTTTCATGACAGTTCAAAAACTCGAAATCTCTTCACTCACTCATTCTAATTATACTACAGTGCTATTTTACGACTCGTTGCCTGTTTCTTAGCTTTCTGGTGCTTAATACGAAGTTGTTCCCATATTGTGGTAGGGCTTCTAATTCATAGTCGGTAATATATGTCAGAAAGTTCTTCGAAATCCAATGACAAGGGAAGTGAAAACTTTAAATTGTAAAGATTATTTGTTGTAAACTTTAAAACAAAATCACCTTGCTTAATTTTAGCAAAGCAATGGATATTTTACTATCATGGTTTTATTTCTTATTCGCTGTTCATTGAATAAATACACAAGATTAAGAAACATTAATTAAAGTATTTTGGGAAAGTTTGCGTTTCTCTGAGATGTCCTCATTACGTTCCAACAATTTTTACGTTGCACTAACTTGGCTGTCGTAATTTCCTGCCATTTTTTATTAAAGAACTACTGCCTCTTATTTGAACGTTGTAGAATCCTTGGAATTCTTTTCAGTTGCTCTTAATTCTATTATTTTCCAAACAAGTGATTCATTTTATAAATTGTCACAGGCAATAAATTACACCCTAACGATAAATCAACATTAATCAAGTTATTTAGTGTTGAAAATGTCGGTTTTTTAATATCATGAAAACCGTGAGTAGAATAATTATTTTCATCCTGCTTTTCTTCCAATTTCACTCCCAACGTTTGGAAAACCCAATATTTAGTGAAAATGTTAGTATAATATTTGCCTAGCATTTCCCTCTCAATATTGGCGTTCGTGGTTTGCTTTGATCTCTAAGCATCATTTCAATAGCAAAACATTCATCCCCTGCGTAAATAATTCTGAAAATAATTTATCTTGGATTATGTTTGTTGACAAACAATGATTGGACGAAGGAAAACAATAAATTTCAATGCTAATTTATGTTTTTGTGGGGGCCACCGAATGAAATGAGATAATAATTGTTAGGTAACATGAAATGAATTTCCTTCATCTGCTCCTCTTTTGTTTGCGCGATAATAAATGATGCATCAATTTTGAAGGAGCTTTTCTTTTGTTTCCCCGTGTATTATGTTATCATGAATATTACCTTTATTCATTGTGCACTCTGCATTGTGCGATTATTGCTATTTATGCGTAACTTATGTTCGTTTTGCACCTCTATGCTATTGATTTTCCAATGAAAATTCTCATTATACACAATTTCCAGACGCTCTATTATTGCTTTAAAATAATCATAGATATTTTTGCGTTTGATACACACTACTTGTGATAGCTTGATCAATTTCCTGTCCAATCTTATTGACGCTCAAAAGGAGTGCTTGAAAGGAAAAACGAAGGTGCAGAAATCGATAGAATGCAGTACGGCCACATTCAAAGAAATGTCGTACTACGCTGTATCAACTTTCAGAGCAGTCGTGAAGGGATTTCTTAAAGAATGGCAAAAATCTCAAAAGGTCATTGTGTGAAGAAAACCCTGGCTTGAATAAAATTCAATACATTTTCTAAAGAAGTGTAAATGCATTCAATGAAAAATGTAAATATAACTGATGGAAAAATACATTTTATTTACTCATTTCTCAGTGCCTGAAATAGTTAATGTTTAAATACGTTAAGCGTTGAATTCCGGGACAATTTCACTCAGAGTTACACTTAAAACATTTATACATTTATATTTGCATATTGTAATATGCTGAAAGAAATAACACGGCAGGGAAATAACAATATAACATGTGTATTAATATCAAATGAAGCTACGTCCTGTTATAAATGCATATTCATAAATATTATAAAACCTGCTGCCTGCATTTGAAACCGGCGTCTATTATTTCACCCTTTCCAGTGCACTGCATGTGTACAAAACAAAATAATTTATAATACTAGGTATATATGCGAACTTGCCGGAAGCCGAAAAAGGGTTTTATGATGAATGGTTCAAGCCCACCTTTCACTGCATGCTGCGTTTTATAGCTCGACATCGACCTAAGGTTTTGCAGATGATGTTCAGATTGTGTGTATGTATTCTGCCAACATCTATGTTCATATTTATTGCATTTGTTATAGAGAATATAAATCTTCTGTATATGTTTATAGGATACTCACCAAGTTTATAGTTGAAAAGTAGCTTGGATTATGTTAATATTCTTTGTTAGTTTTTAAAATGCGCAAGCGGCATGAATAAATAAAGTTTGGATGTAATCACAAAAATTCAAGGGCTTGGAAGCTACAAGAATGGAAATGTTTCGCTTGGTGAAGGATACAAATGTTATAGAAACGCTTTAATGCTGTGGGGCAGAATAAATGTCTACCGGGAATGTGCATCTTTGTATGAATAGCACTTTCTGAATAGTGTTTATATTTCCTTGAAAATCGCCAAGGAAGGGAAGATTCGCATAAGGGGAAGGTGCAGATTGCGTCTGAATAAAAAACGTAGTAATTTAGATCTCTTTGCCAGACTGCATAGATTCACTTTATGTGCCTGTTCATTCTGCATAACAGTTCATAAATGCGAAAAGTTTTTCCCGGGATTTAATTTAAATCTTAATTAAAATTTAATGCAAGCAAGTTTTCTTGTTGCAGCAACGCTTCGTATAACAAGTCAAATATTTTGGATTGTGTAATTTTGGGGATGTAGGGTTTAAAACTATATTATTAGAGCATTTGTAAGGCGTGTCAAAGTTGGTTAAACTCGTTAACTAATTATCGAACATTTTGTGATCCCTGATTTCATTTCCTATTTAGGCTCAGCCAACTTTCAGCGTACAACTTATTCCAAGGGATGTATGCAAAGCTTCCCTTTTCGATTGAGTCATTCCCGTTCTAGCTTACATGGCCAACAGCCACCCTGCACCCCACTGTCCGAGCAGGCATTACAAACTCGTACAAATTATACACATTAACAGCAGCAAGTTGTTCAACTGGGCCTGTCCAGTGTCTGACAACGTTATGTAGTGGGCATAATGAATACGGAAACTAAATGGTACAAAGTTTCAAAATCATAATTTCCTATATTGTCATAGTTTGAAAACAAAGTACAATTATTAACGACTAAGGGGAACAAGTTGGAGAACGTACTGAAATAATGTGACAATTATTCATTGCAAATATATAGTTGTAATAAGATTTTAATGATAAATGCTTATACTAAAGTATATTTAATTGTATTATGTACTTGTAATATCTTTCAACATCTTATTTTGCTACGAGCTACAGTTTATACTGGACCAAACAATAAGGGCGAGCAACAATCCTCAATAGCCTAGATGCGTTGTTCTGTGCGACTTTCTCGAGTGTTTCGGGCTCAATTCGCACTCCTTAAAGGGATTATTCAAATGTAATAATTTTTATATTGATAATATAACTTTTAATATATAACTATAAAGATAATATAACTATAAAGTTATATATAACTTTATAAAAGTTATGCTTGTGGATGTCATTGGCATGTGCTGACATCGAATTCATTATAAAACTATATTTTTTAGAAATTATCGAAGTAATTATGTGCTACACATGCCAAATTAAAATCGCTCATAACTACAACCCTCCATGACTTACATGCGAGGATTCGGGGTCGGTTGGGGCGTCTCGTGTTCGATCCCCAAGAGAGACAGCTGGAATTCAAAAGTTTTCTAATGGTTGTGCTCACTGTAGCACCCTAGAGGCTTACGAAAGCCCCATTTTTAATTTTGAATCCTGTGCGTATTGAGATTGTCTTAAAATGGCCCATCCAAGGTCGACTCGCTAGGATAGGTTCTGACGTCTGACTACTTCCCGATTCCTGATTTTCGTTATCAACAATCCCTGGTTTGTGATGTCATTGATGAGATAGAAGAAGGCGGACCGTGTATCAAGTGGAACCTTATTAGTTGCCAAACAGTTGGTTTATTTCAAACGCTATTGTGGACTAAATCGCTTATCTACTATATCTTAAATTTTTCTTAAAATTTCTAATCTACTCAATTATTTTAGAGAAACGGTCGAGGTTGGCATTTGAGCTCACGACTTTTGCATTGCTGGGCAAGTGCCTAACTAACTAGCCCAATGACTGTGCCGGGTAATGATGTAAATGGGCTTTATTCTCCTAATCTACAGTACTTGATGCATTTGCAGCTACCATCTTAAAGAACAAATTCGTAATGTTACAGTTTGACAAATTTAAGACTCCTTGCCGTGGGAACGCAAGTACTTGTTGCTTTTGATCACAAGTAATCATTTATGTCACTTAAAACGGCTTAACCTCTACATTTGCAAACCGATTCCTATGAAATTTTTCATGCCGCTGGAAGATGCTTTGCTGTTTCTGACAACTTTAAAACATTAATCCTGACAGCATTAATCAGCAAAGCATCACGCACCCATCCAGTACATCTGGTTGTGCAGAAATTAATTTTTAAACACTTTTTATTTTTGAAAAAAAAAATTCTAGACTTACTAGCCAGTCATGATAAAATTTGGCACACAGATGGACAATATTCAGTCATTATAACGACTTCTCCGGCACCGTACTCAGCATGCCTTCTCCGTACTCAGCATGCCTGGTTATCCAGTTAGTTTTTTTCATTCTCCTAATATTTGTCTAAGAACTATTTATAACAGAAACGCACCATCAGATTCAGCTGAAATTTGGTACACCCTTATGCAAGGACATGAAATCTATTAGAAACAATAACATGACAAAAACAATTATATACTCAATAACATGATATATGTGTGTTTGGTTGCCTAGGTATGAATTATGAAAGAGAGACTGCCTGAATTTATAAATCGAATGAAACAAAATTTCGTATACGGATAGAGTTGTTAAGATGTGAATTGTTGAAATTACCACAAATAATCATTCTCGATATATAAAAAAGTTTACTCAATCTTGATACAAAGAAAATTTTAAATTGCTCGAAAATTGAATGTTTGTGACCTTGATACCAACAAAATTTTGAAATCTATTAATTTTTTTGAAATACGCAGGAAATTCCGACTACTATTTCGTATCATGTTTTAAAAGTAAAATAAAGCAAACATGCATTACAAATTACAATAATTTATAATAACTTGGTGAGTGACTTTTTCCTATCAAATAATGAAACTATTTACTACCAACAATGAGTGCCCCTTAGAATAAAATATCAAACACGAAGAAGAGCCTATGCGTCTGCAGAAAAAGATGCAGATAACATCAGAAGAAATGTATACGGAGAAACCAAAAACAAGCCTGGAAAACAAACGTTTGCTAAGATAAGCGGCTATGATTTGAGTGTTTTTTGTAATTGGGCTATCTATTTACTCTCTTGTTTTTGTTTCCATGTTGCGAGCTTTGAAAATGCCTTCCATTTTCCGGACTCCTAAGATAAACGAAATAATGGTGCATGATTACGACCCGAATTTATCACATGCAAAAATAAAACCAACAAATATCTAGAATATTTTTAGTCTCTATCAGGGGATGCTGCTTTTTATTATTGTTTTCATTTTAAATTCTGATGTTAAGGTGTAATGGGCTACTATTGAATGATTTCCTTCTTGAGACTTTGGTATTCATGCGGTTATTTGCCCGTTGAGCCAACGCGATGCTTCCGCTCGCAGCTCGTTTGCATCTCTGATATGTGGAATCAGCTTTGCATTGCATTCCAGAAATCTGGAAGCATCGCGCAGTGGTTTCACATTGCGCGTTGCATAGCACTGCACTGCACGGCTAGACGTAGGCGATCTACGTTTGTAAATCAAGTAAACGACATCATTGTCGTTTACATTGGTTCTAGGAATGATATTCAGCAAAACGCTGGAAGCTCGAGAAGAAGGCGTTTGTACGAAATGCAAAGGAAATAAATGCGGTGTGAGCTGCAAATGAGAAAATTCCAGTTGAACGAATATATTCCATAAATAAAATGTTCCTCATGTGCTTTCCCCGTTTGTACATTAGTATGAGAAATAACGCACATAAATGCGGAATAAACCCTTATCCTTCAAAATGATTACTAGGATTATATGCACTTTCATATCCATCAACTACATAATTTACCTTTTAACACCCCTGAACCATATGTAAAAGCATTAGAAAATTTCGATAATATGCTTACCTGGTTTTAAACCGTAGAATAATTACGATAATTTCATAGTCAAAGGGGGCGTAAGCGTGAATTTCAACCTTGGTAGGTTGTCATTTAGTTTTCGTAACTCTAAGTGCGAAGTTTTGCAGTTAAATCTTCAATCAGCAATTTGTGACAGTTGAAATTTATCAAGATGGACGAAGAGATGCCAGAGCAAGAAATGCAACCGTTGCAACAAGCTCAAAGACCAGTGGAACAACAACAACAGGAGGCAATGCAAGCAGAAGCTGAACAAATACCGCCACTGAGTCCAGAGGAAGAGGCGATGAGGGAGGTTAGAGAACGTGTGATGCGTAGTTTCATGTACTCAGAACAGGTACGAAGGCTCAATAACAGAAGATCAATCGCGGATAATGAACCAAAGCTGTTAATAAGCAATCTGGCACCGAATGTTACTCATGAAGATTTGAGGCATTTGTTTGAACGGTTTGAGATGTCAAAAAGCGTGATTCAATATGACAATGATAAGAAACCCATGGGCATCGCTGAGGTAATGTTTTATGAAGCTGCTGATGCAAAGCGAGCAATGAGACGTTACAATCTCCAGGAACTTAAAAATCGTCCAATGCATATCGTGTTTACGCGATGCGCCGATCGTCCACCAGGATTTCATACTGGTGTACGTTATGATATTCCACCATATACATCGAACATACCAACGGACAAAGAATCGGATACAGAAGTGGATGCTATAACAGAAAATATTCAATCAACTTCTCTATCATAATTGGAAAGTAGAATTTATTAAATCATATTTTAATATGGTAATAAACTCACTTGAATCTCGATAAAGAGTTTCACTCAATCTCCCTTTTTCCTGAATTTTAAAGAATCAATAGATGTAAGAAATTGCACTATATTTTATAATTTACATTCAAGAGTCCCAACAACAAAGGTATTTTTACACTTTATTGAATTTTTATGAGCAATAAATATTGGATCTATACTCTTTTACGATATCAGAACACGGTATTGAAGTATCCAATTCATTCCAGTAATTGTGGTTTGTGCGTTACATGTCATAAAGATTTTATAGTTTGTGATTGCGCATTGATACTACATAGATGAATTCACTTTTTAATGAGAATTTGAAAGTTTCGAGCTTGATGTTTTCTATCGTGGCATTAAAATTGTATTTTACCTCAATTGTTTTATGTGTTCTGATAGACGGTTTATGGCGAAGTGTTTTTAATGGATTTCATTCCAATAACAAATAAATTTCTTGAGGATCATATCTGAGCAATACGTATTGCATTGTTGTATGAAGTAAATTGATGTATCTGATGTATGCGCACAAATCCAAAGAAATGAAGAGAACGTATATAAGTTTGCAAGGTACATTCAAGAGCACAAGAGCAGGATAAATAGGTTTTACTTAGAGTAATACGTGACATAGACACATGGCAAGGATTGTGAGCGTGAGTATGGGGGGTATGGAAAATAAAAGTGAACTAGTAATGGAAAATATACTTTTGCGCAGGCACGCCAAATGCGAATATTTATCATGCATAAGAACGCGTCCTTGATGGTTGCGTTTCCGTCGAATGCGCGCTTTGCAGAATTTGATGTCTATTCTTTTATTACACTTCCTTCCAATTTTTCTTCGGCTTGAAGTCCATATGTCACGCTTTGCACGTCTGCGTTGTGCTTCAACAGCACTGTACGTCCCTTTTCCTTACTTCGTCATCTGCTTTCTGAAGCAAAACGCGCAACTTTTTTCCTTATTCGTCAAAGAAACGAAGCGGAAGGAATAAAATATATGAACCTTGTTATACTTCATCATAAAATATTCATAGATCTTCAGCGATTTTAATTGCTCGTTTTTTACTGCAGACTGTTTTTCTGGAAGTTTGATTAGCGCATGTTAATTCTAAGATGGTTTTAAATTCGTTAAAAGCTGTTTATCTTGCAGTGCGTGTGCACATGGCGAGAATGAAATAAAGTTGTATAAACTAAGTTGTTAGTTACTTAAACTTTGCTATTAAGTTTGGCGTGTAAATGTTATCATGTGAGAAGGAACACATAAAGAAAATGTGTCTGCGCAAAGACAAACATGATCTAACTTAACTACCATTTGAAGTGTATTTGATTTCACAGATTGTGAGGTTCCCAACTCGTAGATGCCGGTTCGTATGTTTAAGATATGTGTATAAAGAAGACTGGCGTAATCTTTTTATATCAATGTTCATTATTTTACATATGCAACACTAATTTGATCAACACACCTAGCGTGCCCTAACGCCAGTCAGGATAACTCGGGTAAGATTTTTCAGCCTGGAATCATTTTCGGCATTCAATTTCCAAATGGTCGTGGAAGCGGCTTGTACAAGTTACCATGAAGCTTTCCAGAGTGCGCCATATACTCTTCTAAAATATAAAATTCACGAAATCGACCACAACCGATCTGAGACGAAATGCGCAGCTGATGCATCTGGTATGTTTGTTTACTATTCATCTAAAAAGTTATGTACGTGAAATGTTCTTATAATTTGTAGCACAATAACAATAACAATAAAATAGCCTTTATCTAGTGTAAATCAACGCAATGGCCAAGTTACGGAAATACATTGGTATATTATACGCTACTTATTCAACTTCTCACTTATGAAAACTTAAATTTGCAGATATTGGTGCAAATCTCACAGATGCAATGTATTTAGGTTTTTACAATGGTAGCAAGAAACATGATGAAGACCTTAAAAGTGTTATTAATAGAAGTTGGGATGCTGGACTAGATAAAATCATTATTACAGGTACCACATATGACCACAGCATACAAGCAATTGAGATAGCAAAGAGCCATGGTAAGTAAATTATTATAGTGTTAATATGTTAATATATTTTAAATTTTGTAGAAAACTTATTTGCTACAGTGGGCTGCCATCCAACTCATTGCTTAGAATTTGAAGCAAATGAATCAGAAGGCAATACTCCTGAGAAATATTATCAAAAGTTAAAAGCACTTGCTACCCAACATCAAAATAAAGTTGTTGCAATTGGAGAATGTGGATTAGATTATGACAGAGAGCATTTTTGTCCTAGAGATGTACAAAAGAAGTATGTGATTTGATAACTATTGGCATTTGCTAATCATATTTGTTATAGATATTTTGCAATGCAGTTAAAACTTGCTGAAGAAACCAAGTTGCCTTTATTTTTGCATTGTAGAAATGCTGCAAGTGATTTACTTCAGTTACTGCAAGAATGCAAAGGCCTGAAAGGTGTTGTACATTCTTTTGATGGTACTTTAGATGAAGCAGAAGCATTTCTAAAGTTAGGATACTACATTGGTATCAATGGCTGGTAAATTATCACATAGTAATTCATTACTCGTGCATAAACTTGCATTTTAGTTCATTGAAAACCAAAGAAAATCTGGAGACAGTGAAAGGGCTCCCAGTAGATAAAATTCTTATTGAAACTGATAGTCCATGGTGTGAAATTAGACCAACACATGCTGGGTATAGTTTAATTGATAAAATGAATTTTACTGCTAGTGTAAAGAAAGAAAAATGGAAAGAAGGTTCTATGATTAAAGGACGTAATGAACCTGCAAATATTAGGTATAGCAAAGTTCAATTTTAAAGTTAACAGTAATCCGATACAGCATAATTTTAGGCAAGTACTGGACGTTATTTCTTCGATCCGGGGAGCAAACGTTGATGAATTAGCAGAACAAATTTATCAAAGTACCATATGTTTATTTTTCATGCATTTATAATTATATATACTTGTATAGGATCTTGACGCTGTAATAAAAGGTTTTCTTGTTGGCATTTTATGATATTTAAATATTATAATATAACAATTATCTTAATATATATAGATGTGTCGTTAAGTTGTTTTCCTTATTCAATTCTGTCAATATTGAAACCATGGTTACATTGTATACAGTACAAACAAAGTTGATTAGTGGGCAAAAGTGGACAATTTAACAGGTACAAGATGTTCTCTTCAAATATTGCTATAAATGATGGTGACTTTACAAAAACTATTTATACTATGGTTAGTACTAAATATAATAAAACTTAATCAGAACTAAATTAAAACGTTGCATAGATAAAAGAAGGACAGCACGCAGAAGCAATAAAAGTACTGCATGGTATTCCTGAATCAAATTCATGTCGAGCTGGGCTTTCACTGCTCGCATACTGTTATTTTCATGTTCAGGATTTTGGAAATGCCGCAACGTATTATGAACAATTAACTCAACTTTTTCCCGAAAATAACGATTACAAAATCTACTTTGCTCAAGCACTTTACCAAGCTTGCATGTATGATGAAGCGTTTAAAGTGTCTGAAAGTATAACACATGAAGACTTTCAACCAGAAGTATGATAAATTAATTGCGATTTATATAGTAACGTATCGAATTATTCAATTTATTTAGGTAACAAAGTTGCAAGCTGCTATTAAATATGGCCAAGAAGATTTGAGTGCCGCAAAACATTTAATTGATTCGTGCAATCCCGAGGATCCGGATACGGAAGTAAATCTTGGATGTTTGTTGTATAAAGATGAAAACTATGAGGAAGCACTTAATAAATTTATGACCTCGCTGCAAAACATTGGTTTTAAGCCATATTTGAGTTATAATGTTGCGCTCTGCCATTATAGATTGAAGGAATATGGATCTGCTCTTCGTTATTGTGGTATAGTCAAGAGAATTTTGAACACTTGCAAAATATATCTCCTATAATTTTAGCGGATATTATTGAACGGGGTATAAGGGACCATCCGGAATTGAGCGTTGGAATGCAAACAGAAGGCATTGAAGTGCGCTCAGTTGGAAATACATTAACATTACATGAGACTGCCTTAACTGAAGCATTTAATTTGAAGGCGGCTATTGAATATCAATTAAAGAATAGTAAATAGTAGAAAGGCTAAGTGTAAATTAATATTTATGATCTGATTGTAGTGGATGCGGCTCGAGAAGCGCTCACAGATATGCCGCCTCGTGCTGAATATGAATTGGATGCAGTCACATTACATAATCAAGCGTTAATGAATATCGAGCAAAATCCAGCAGAAGGATTTGAAAAACTTCAATTTCTTTTGCAGCAGAATCCATTTCCACCAGAGACGTTTTCTAATTTGTTGTTATTGTATTGTCAGCATGAATGCTATGATTTGGCTGCTGATATCCTAGCCGAAAACGCACACTTGACTTACAAATATCTAAAGCCAGTAAGTATGAAATATATTCACATCTTATAATATTTAAGTATGTAATTAACTATTGTTTCATTTTCAGTACTTGTATGATTTTCTAGACGCAATTATCACACAACAAACATCACCATCCGAAGCGTATCAAAAGTTGGATGATTTGGCCAATCGTCATACAGAAGTATTACGCAAACTAACAAAACAAGTACAGGAACATCGCAATAATAATGATACTGATATGGTTAAAAAGACTGTTATGGATTATGAAGAATGTCTTGAGCGTTATATTCCGGTGTTGATGGCACAAGCGAAAATTTATTGGGAAATTGAAAACTATCCGCAAGTTGAGAAAATTTTCCGAAAGAGCGTTGAATTTTGCAATGATAATGATATTTGGCGTCTAAACGTAGCGCATGTTCTTTTCATGCAAGAAAATAAATTCAAAGAAGCCACTGGCTTTTATGAACCAATTGTGAAGAAGAATTACAATGATGTCAGTATACATTTTAGCTTAATATTATTCTAATTAAATAAAAATATATTTTGCAGATCTTGAACGTAAGCGCAATAGTTTTGGCTAATTTATGCGTTTCGTATATTATGACATCGCAAAATGAAGAAGCTGAAGAATTAATGCGCAAAATTGAAAAGGAAGAAGATCAACTTGGTTACGAAGAGCCAGACAAGAAGTATTTTCATCTTTGTATCGTTAATTTAGTTATTGGGTAAAAACAAATAGTTCATCGATGTATTTCATTACAAAATAACGTCTAATGTTTGCAGGACGTTGTATTGTTCAAAGGGTAATTATGAGTTTGGTATTTCACGAATCATGAAGTCATTGGAACCATTTAATAAGAAATTAGGGACTGATACTTGGTTCTATACAAAGCGTTGCTTTCTAAGTATGATTGAAAATTTAGCGAAGCACATGATTATTTTGCGCGACGAAGTTATTCAGGAATGCATAACTTTCCTGGAAAGTTGTGAGCGTAAGTTCAGTGTAACATACGCTAATAAGATTCGGTCTTTATAAATAATTTTAGTGCATGGGAAAAACGTTAGAACTGTTGCGGTATCCCCGTTTTCTGAGGAAGAAGACACACCGAATGGACAACACACTGTAGCCTATGAAGCGCGAGCTATGAAAGCTATGTTTTTAAAATTGCAAAATTACTGAAAGAGTATAGCAGGAATTATATTGATAAACACTTTGTATAAGTTGCCATTAATGTTTATTTATATGGGGATAGTTATAAAATATCATTTAGTCGCATAATTGGTAAGACTTCGTGTGGACTTCATGAAAACTTGTGTAGACTTACTTTTCTTGTTGGGGAAACCAAGCCTGGCAAGCTTCACTTGCAATTTCGCACATTGCAGATAAGGTTTTGCCTGCAGCATCATAATCTGAAACAATGAATAATGTTTAAGCAGTAATAATATCCCAGACAATGATTACCTTGGTTGAGTCCGCGCTTTCCAAAGATAGAACCGTTGAAGGGTGGTTTCCTGTAAGTTGCTTCAACTTGCATCATCATCGAAGAGATAATTAAGGTGAATGCAACAACCAAGAAGACTTTGGTAATTTGGCGAGACATGTCTAAGAATATGTTAATAATATATTACTCAAGATGTAAATCCAAGTATGTTTATTCTTAGCTACTTACTTGTTGGATGTTTGTTGCTTGTGAAACTTTGCAGAAGGATCTGATCAGTAACTCTGAAGATGATCAGTTTGTAAATGATAGCTTTAGCCAACACTGGCGTTGCTTTTATACGGATTTTGTGAATGGATTGCGCATGCACTCCACCCCCGGCATACTTTCAGAGTGCAATTTTCCGACCGGCAAACTAAATTATGTGCCCATTTGCCGTCTATTAGCGGCATAATGCAATCATCACTGGGGAAACAAATTGGATAGGACTTTGGTTTGCTCCCATAACAATTAAGCATTAGTTTCTGCTGCGAAAGGCTTGATGCACTCTGATGCCTGCGGATGTGCGAGGTGTTGGCGGAATGTAATGTAATTTTATATGCGTATCCCAGCTGCAAGTGTAATAAAGCTTGCCGTTATTACGGGAAAACATTGTGAAATGAAATAGGACGCTGTCACGTATCGTCTAGATTTCAATTTCAGTAATGCGGTTTTATCATTTCCGCGTAGAATGGATCATCCGCAATCAAAACTTTGAAATCTGGAACTTAAACTTTGTTGTACCGTCCGACCATAAACTAAATTTATATTCACATAAATAAGATTGGAATAATTTGAAACTTTAATTAAATTTTGAACTATTTATTCAGATTTCAGCAATAAGCTTTCTTTTTCAAATTGTGCATTATCTTATTGAAGATCTACTTGGTAAACAAACTGATTTGCAAAATTGGTATTTTAACTATTTATTTGTAATTCAATTGAACACAGTATTTTATTTATATGTACTTCTTTATTTACATCCCTAGACTTTCAATACAATCCCAACTACAACAGAGAATGGCTTTCTATTTACCATTGGTACATATAACGAGAACCATATTTTGGTTCCAATCTTTCAGCATCATCTGGTAGATATGGAGTTGGGTCTTTGAATTCTAATTTCTTCTCTGGTTCAGGTTTTGGTCGCAGTGCTTTATGGACTTGCACTCTAGCAAATTCATCATAATGTGCCCTCTTTATATCCAGTTTATCATTCATGCATTTATCAAATACTGCTTGAGTGTTGCGACACCTATAAAGAATCATATTTTCTTCACTCCTGACTAAGGTATAATACCAAATACTCACGGGGAGAAATCATAGTTAGGGCTGGACTTATCTATGCAATTTACATATTGCATGAACTCATCATAACAAGATGCCTTGACACCTCTAAAGAAGTTGATGGCACAATTGGTCACAGCTTTACCCTCAGCAATGCAAGCTCTTGGATCACCAGTCTCATGTTTACATAGCATAAACTCCTAAAATACGTAGGGCTTTACTAGTAAAACCGAGTGATTAGATAATTAACCTTACATTATTCTCAAATTGACAGGATTTGCCCAAGTGCATGGAACCAGCCTTTAAAATCGCAGTCGAGACATTGAGCTCAGGTGTTTCTAATTCTGCGTCTGTTGGTAGGTACAGGTCTTCAGTAAAACTCATTATTAATTACTGATTTTAAGGTATTAAAGCACTAACTGTGTCATTAACTGTCTCGAAACCTTAACCAATCTTAACCTGTTATCGTAACAATAATAAAGGAGAACCTAACTTTAGGAGAAGACAGTAGATGCCGCAGTATGTTCCGATAGAGAATTTAACTCGTTTAAAATAAGTTGCGAGGTGGCGCAGCATGTTTTAAAAGTTTCGAAGTGTTTGAATATGATATAATTATTATGTTAATTAGGCATTAATACGCAATTAGAAATAACGTAAAAATATAATTTTTATTTTATTAATCGTTACCAAACATTATTAAATAAGTATTCTTTCTGATTAATGAAATATTATCATATTATGGACTATTAAAATTCGAATTCGAAATTCTATTGTTCTTCTAGCCATTTATTTTATGTATTTTATTCTTTTATCTGGCAAATAGAGATTTAACATAGCTTTGGGAATGATACGAGGATAAAGAGCAGGAAAATGCTACAATAAGAATATCAGAAGTAATAAAAACACAATTTTATTATTGTTACATAGAATGATATTAATTCACAATAATGAAATAATAACAGCATAATATAACAGTAGAGTTGATAATGTATCTTATTTCTGGTTTGAATCGTCGTTCAATTCGAATCGCTTATGAGATATACAATAATATTCACAAGTATCACAGGTGGAATTGGTCCCGGAGCCGCTGATTAATTAGACGGAGCTCTCTTTGTGCGGTGGCGGGGTTTGCGTGGCGCAATTGCGCGACTGAAGAATGGGAGCCCACGTTACGTGGTACGGCTTGACGGGCATTTGCGTGGCGCTATTCCGCTTTGTGCTGGGACGCGCAGTTATTGTGTACGGTGCGGAACAATCCAGAAGACTTTCTAGGGCAAGATGTAGAGCAATTCATTAGCGATCGAAAACCCAGATTACACTGACTGAATGCTTACCGTTGCTGGGTGGTATAAGATCGGGGTTCTTATCGTCGCTGAGCGACGTGTCCGTCGTGTACGAGGCGACACCGGGATTCAGTGGAATCTCTTCGCGTTTCGGGCTTCGTTGCCGGCGTTCATGCACCGGGCTATCCACCTTGAAGCGACGCACAGCTATGATGATGGCACCTACAGCACCGGCAACAATCAGTGTTGCTCCAGCTGCCAGAAGAATGTAGGGCCAAGGTCCGTGCGAGCCTTTCTCTTCAGGACCAGCGGGACCCGTGGATCGTCTTTGCTCCTTCAATCCTGGCGCTGGCAGGGTGCGCACCGAGATTGGATTTGTGCTTTTCGACCAACCTACAACGCAACAAAAGGCATCAGTTCAAGATAATATTCGAATGATGTTGTCGTAATCGTAACGTGCTTGCATTTGAATTCAAAGAAGCTCTACTAACATGGCTTTGAGTATCTAATCAACCTTATTCTCTTGCGATTTTTTTTCTCTGTGAATATTGTACCATCCACCGCACACTATGTAGATATCAGTGGGCCACGATGGGTTTCCAAGATTAAAGTGGCGCGTTATGCCTGTCGCTTCTTTGCACAATGGACGCTTTGTGCTTTTAGGAGTTTAATCAAATCGTTGCATACATTACATTCATTCTGTGTATTATCTCGCACTATTATTATAACGCAATGGTGTTCATATTCATTTATTCAGTCAGCACGATTGCGAATGTTTGGTAAAATTCTATTGCTCTCGTGCTTTCAAACCGCTTATCAGCTGCATGCTATTCACTCATTTAAAACTCGACTCTGTTGATATAATATATTATATTAAAAGTAGATGGAATTAATTAAATTTAAACAATTCGTGTGACATTTTATATCGATTTGTTACGAGAAACAGAGAATTTGTGTACGTAATTGAATTGGGTACACAATAATTGTCCAGTAAACCGGTTGAATGTTGGTTAACATTGGCGTGCACAATAATTTTTACGAGGCAATTCGCGTTCGTCTAACATCTCTATGAGTGCCATTTCACACTATCAACCGCGATTTACGCGCTACATTTTAGCTGACTTTTACTTATTTACGACTATCAGTTATATTTATCGCTGGCGGCGGCGGCGCTTCGACTGCAGCCGCCCGCACCGTATTTTGATAGCGATCAGTAGCAGTGGCGTAATAGCGCACAAGAGCAACATGCAATCAAATTCGAACGCACGCTGCAATGGTTAATTAAGCGAGTGATTTACATATCTGATTATTTGTGAATGTTGCAAACAATGCGACAATTCCTATTTGGCGGTTGCCCAAAACACACTCGAAATATTCACATACATATTGTAAAATTATCAGCTCTATCAATTAATTTGAAAATTTCATAATAACTCATCACGTCGTTATCGATTGCATATTTCATTTCAATGTTTGCACTGCTGCTGATTACGTATTAAATAAATCTGTTTTTTGTTCGTGTTGTTTTGCATCGTCGATTATTCAACGTGCTTCAATCGATAGAATTGCGCGCTTGCTCTATTAATTATTCATAGTATCTTTACGTATTAATTAAAAATCCTTGCAGTAAGGATTTTGCTGCTTGTTTGTTCAATTTATTCACGCAAAAAGCAGATTCGATTACGGTGTTTAATGAAAGTTTTTCATTAATTAAAAATATCACTCCAAATCAATTTCGTATGCAAATAGAGAGCTTGCTAACGGATGAATAATGTATACTCAAAGTAGTTTGAAGTGACATTTTTGAATACTAAATAAATTACCTTTTGCATTAATGGAGTAAATTGTTGCTGTATAGTCTTGCGCGGGTTCCAGATTGGGAACGAGGAAATCTGGAGTGTTGGCAGAGAGATTGGCAACGAGTGCTCCGTTGGCGACAACGAGGAGTGAAAACTTTTGGCGCATGCCGCCGTCGAAGCCTTTCTTGCATCCGAAGATGAGCGAGTGGTGCGTGACGTTCGTGAAGGAGCAGCCGTTTGGCGGGTCCGGTTTGCCGGCGGGGACGATGTGGTACGTGCAGGGCAATCTCTGCGAGCCGAGTTCGTTGCGGCCCCAACATTGCAGTGTGCCGTAGTCGGCGGCAACCTTGGGCGTGTAGCTCAGTCGGCTGCCGCCCGGCTCCGCGCTGAATTCCGTCAGCTCCTTCGAGATGCCCGGCGTGCTGTTAAAGCTCCAGCGGAACAACTGCGCTGGCGGCTCGGCCTCCACCTGTTCTCCCGGAAAAAGCAGAAAGTCACATGATAAATTGATATTCTTTGCGCCCAAGGGGGAAGCATGTAATTTGTGCTGCTATACTCAACCGAACAAATTGCTCGCGCATTATTCATTCTCCGTGAATGTTGCCTTTTATGCCAGATATAATTGAATATGATCATAACATATTCGCACAATACCAACCCTACAAAGCCCCACGTAACTAAGTAAGTAATTAATTGATTGTTCCTGCAGAAATATTAATTACACATGCAATTGGCGGAAAAGTTTCGCAAAATGAGATCATTTATTATCAGCAGATTGTATTTTCTGATAGTGCATTTCGAAGCGCCAGATTTTAAGTTCTTCTTCGACGTATTTAAACTTTAAACGGCTTCCCATTATCCTTTTCCCGGCTTTGCGCTGCGTTTACAAAAATGGGTGAAAACTTTAATAAAATTAGTAGTTGAAGAACTGCAATTTCCTCGAAAACGAAAACTATTTTTACTGCAAATGGAAATCATTTACCAAATGTCTTTGACGCTTCAAAAAAACACATAATTTATTCAATTATATCTCAATTTAGTCGGGAATTGTTGAAATTAGTTAGTTAGTATGCAGTTTGCGAGTTGAAACAGTATTTTCGCTTGATGCACATCCAAGAAATTCGATTTATTTTAGACGACACTAACATTAATAAACACTAATGGGTTGAAGGTGGTTGGCGGTTATCAACATGTCATAAATAGGGTATAAAGAGGCCCTCATTATCTCATTGAACAACTTCCTTATCCCGACGAGCGTCTGCGCTAATTGAGAACTTGCCACGGCTGCCAGCAACAATCATAGGCGAGGCGCCAAAGTTTAACCAAAACTTTGCACCCAATTTATTTCTCAAAGCCGCCCCTAACGAGCTGTCCGCGTGAACACGAGTCGCGTGCAAATAGTGAATCATGTTGCAAACGAACAAGAACAGTATTAACAAACTACCAAACACAAAACAACAACAAATAATACCTAAACAATTTCGAACTCGATGAACGGCTACAAAAAACCGTTTGCCAACTTTTATTTCAACTAGTTCTCTAGCTCGATTCAACATTTCAATTGAGTAAAGAGTGTAATCAGGAAATTTGTTAGTAATGCACTAACAAATAATTCAATATTGCGAGCGCTCGCTGTATTTTCGCGTATCGTAACCGAATGCATAATTGAAGCGGAGTTGGCGGCAAAAATAGTAATGGCAAAGCGGGCAAAATGTGATGAGAAACGAGCAAAAAACGAAATGGTTGCTAATCCGAACGCAGTACAAGTGCGCGCACTGAAAAATAATCATCTACGTGGGAAAGCGCACGAATTATTTATGTGGGTAATAGCAGTGGTAGTAATATTTAATTGCAATTTATTGTAGTACATGGCGAACGAGTCGAGTGCAGCGCAATGAGAATTCCACTCTTGCAGCGCATTAAAATCTGCAATAACTTTAGCGGCAGCGACGCAAACACCTTTTCGTCGCCAGAGAAATCAATGTAATTTCATTGAGCGCGCGTCGTTGCGTCCCACTGCACTAATTACTCAATTGCGTTTTGCACCGAATGCTCCACAGATTTGCACGCGACGACGACAACGGCGACGATGATGATGATGATGATGATGGCGCTCATCACGATGATAATCAGCGAATCTCGTATGCTTGTGCGTCGTCATATGAATTATTCATTTACTAACCCTTGTGTGATACGAATTGTTCAATGAGTACTTACTTGAAATTTTGAGTGGCTGAATTACATTGCAACTAATTTTTACATACAATTCGCCATTTAATTAATTAATGTTGTCACTGTTGTACAACAAGTCGAAACACGAAAACAAACAAATGTGGCATTTACCTTGGCTGAAATTTATTTAAATCCCGAAATTCGAAACTTTGGCTAAGTTTTCGTTACGGCGAAACGAAACAAGTTCCATTCCTTCCGGCGAAATTAATCTTGCGAATTGAATATTCATTGAATTTGGAAATTATGTGATGCTGTTTTGCAGCGGGCAGAAAGATATATTCGTGCGCTCATTCAGCCGGCAGCTGGAAATTAATTTCGACGCAAACTTGCACCGAAAAACATTGCGCGCGCTTTTTGTTTTTAAACTTTGCACGAATCGATAGCGCGCAAAAACGAAATGCGCCACTAGAACTAGCACTGCGGAGAAGACGTGGGAAGAACATCTCGCGTTTCTTGCGCGCTTGCGAGCGCCATTTATGCCTGTTTAACAAGCAAACTTTTTCCACGCGAAATGGAGCGGCCGGATATCCGATTCGAGACCGAAATATTTAATACGTGTCTGTCAGTTGTTGAAATCAAATCGATGTGCGCATATTGCGATTCCAGTGGAATGTCAATAAACGACGCACATATTTTGAATAGTGCTTGTATTCGATTCAAAGCGTCAATAAAATAATGAACAACAAACTCGGATGCTAGTTTTATCACATGCTTTTTATTATTAAACTCGTTCGTTTCATCGTTGTCCAGTACACAGAAATTATTTTCCGGAGGGTTTTGCTGCGTTTTAAATATGCATAGCAAACTTTTCACGGGAGTGCCTACAACACATGGTAAAAGTTTCATTTCCACCAAAAACAAAAAATTATTGCCATGTGGTCAATGCATGTTTTAGTAGCTAGTTTAATTAGTACTTTTAATTAATTAGTAACTCGACGCGTACGGAAATTTCCAATGAATAGACATACCTATACAGTTGTCATTTCGGTTTGCGCTTATTTTTAAAGTTGTTTACCCGTTTTAATTTATTATTGAATGTAGATTTATCATTAAAATCGAACAACTTTTCGAGTACATTTTCATGTATTAATTAATTATTCAGTCCAATCAATGAGATGCTACAGGAAATGAATAATTTTTGAGGTTATAATACCGATCAATTCGTATGGTGTGGGTGTAATGTGAATAACAATTAAAGCAGGATTTACGTTATCGTAAGCAACAAAGCAAATTGCAATCGAATGCTATTTGCAATTAGATCAACAAGCCATTGACATCAATGACCAACAACAAGTTAAGTCCGAAGAGCGTGTCGAACACGTACGTACGTCCTGGCGTAATGTGACAATAACGTTAGCGTAATACAATTTCCAATTTGCACTTTGAAATAAATTTTTAATGCACTTGGTAATTTCATCAAATTTTAAACCTGTTGCGTACTTTATATTATGCATGTCAAACGGAGATAACAATTAATCAGAGTTGATGGATCAAAAAGCGAGTTTGAAGTTGGTTACTTGGAAGTATAGTGTATGTAGTGTGTGCTCGTTGAAATGAAAATAGATGTAATAAACGTAACGTTTACACGCCTTGCAGCAATGCAAGGGTTTAATCAATGTTCGGCAGGTCCTCAAGTAAATTCTCATAACTGGATACCGTAAGCAAAGCCGATATCCAAGAGATGTTCGTGGAGGAATTATAGCTGTGCGGCGGCGGCGGAGGCGGCAAGCACCAACAGCAAGTTGGAAGTGCTCATGATCGATTCCAACTCGAATATGCATGGCTTTGGCAAGTTATGCACTCGATTCCACACTTCGTGTGCGTGGAGTGGTGTGGTGTGGCGGCGGCTGCGGCAAGGTAAACCTCCGTGGATGAGCGTGTGCTGCCGGCGGCGCAATCACCGTATATCCGCTTAGAGGAAATCGCATTGAGGTCTCATATTTCCCTTTTCTATATTCGCCTAACCGCCATCTATTTAACAAATTAAGTCCACTTAACCCGCCTCAGAACTAACTTATTACTTCGATACCAACGAAGAGCAGCGTGCCGTGTGCGCGCGCGCGCTCTGCAAATCCACTCAAGTTTTCCATTTCCACAAGTTTAATGTTACAAAATGTCGAGTGCCTTAAGTATCGCGAAAGGTGCTTAGGTTCCACGTTGTTTCTTAGTAAGTACCTACTTAATAGCTTATTATGTTTAATTTAAGTCTAGAAATTATTATTTCATTTTGGAATCAAAAGATTCCTCTCTCAAAGCATTGAATGCAACTGATGAACAGTATGATAGAATTCGAATGGTGGTTATCTAAAAGTTAAACAAATGAACCGACAACTCTACATGAGGTAATATTCTCGTCGAAACTTCACTCAAAGCGAACGCGCATTTCGTTTCATAATCACAACTCGAATAGCGCGGCGCGCAAATGAAGAAAGAAAATTCTCTATTTGGTATGCGCGTTTCGTTGATTACGCTGCTGTTGCCGCCGACTGAGATTTATGTATTTAATCAATGCAGTACGCGGCGCGGCCTTTACGTGCGAATTTGTAATCGGCCACGATGTAAATGCGAATTTATGCGCATCGCAAAAATAATTCGATTTTACCGTCTCGCGTGCGTGCTGCTCGAAACAATGGCGGAACAAAGAAAAAATTGAATTTGCCCATTCGACATGAAATGCGCCAAAATAGTTGTATTGTTTGCGGAGGGTGTGCGTTCGTTTATTGCACCGCATGCGAAACACGGCGTGTTTTTATGTGCGCTCGACCGTTACATAAATCGGGCGCATCGGGATCGCAAGATGAAACCAAAAGAATCGTGCGGAAAACGCGACAAAAACCGAATCGTATGTCACATATCGGCAATAAAATATAAAATTAACGGCCACCCTCATACGTTATCAGCGCCATAAGTAATGCGTCAACTGCGCACTTCTCCACTTTTATTGCTATCCCTACATTTGCTCAAAACTTATATAAAGTTAAATGAAAACTAATAAATGTAAGACATTTAGTACTTCATAAATTTTAATATAGACATTTATTCATAATAGAGTCTTTGTTTAATTAACTGAAACATTTCGTATATCGCTAGTAACTAAATTAATTGGTTTATAAGAAAAAACTGAAAATTCTAAAATTATAAATATCTAACAGAAATTGTAATATCTGCAATATATCAATATATTAGAAGTTGATATCAATCATATGTATAAGGAATTGTTCAATTAATTAAGAAATTGTCCGATTTATGGGATTTGGATCTAAAGCATCCAGGAATAACAAGAATGCTGAGTTGTGCTTATTATATTCTAATTTCTTTGGAAATTTTATGATTTGCGTAATTAAAATTTTAGTATAATTACATATAATTAAATAAAATATTTCGTATATCGTTAGTTACCAAATGAATATCTTTTTAAAGAAAATGCAGAATTACCAAGAATAATTTGGCAACACTCATAATATGTAATCCGATAAAGGTACAGTAGAGTGGGTTAAGTGTATTTATAGGGCAAATGCTTTAATGCCCAGCAATATCACAGAAATTCAATCTCTACAATGCCAATGCAGTAATGTACTAGATGTGTAAATCATATGCACAAGTTCAATTAATTAGGAAATTTCCTGATTTATGGCAATTACTTCAGAAGCATAAGAAATAATAAGATTGCTAAGTTGTTCTTACCATTGTGTTCTAATTTCTAACCAAATTTTTTATTTTGTATCATTAGAATTTTCGTTGAATTAACCAAAATACATTTACTATCGCACGTTAACAAATAAAATAAGCAAAAACTGAAAAGCCTAAATAATATGAAGCTAAATTAAAGTAAATAATGATTGTCTTTATAATACAATAAGAAAAGTCAAAAATAAAATATGAAGTGAATTATCGATGAAAATAATTGGCGAGACATGAAACGAGGTATTGAGATAACCAACCGTTCATGAACGACCATTAGCGCAATGCAATTAATTTTTTGTAGCCATCCATCAATAGATATATAAGCGCACAACTAACTATGATAACAGAATAAATTCATTCTGGAATATACGGAGCGATGAAGGTACGACTGGGATGCGCGTACAGTTTCAATTATATTTTTTGCTCATCCTCTCGAAACACATTTGCTCCTGCTGGAGCTCGGGCTCCTGTTGTTGTTGTTGTTGTTGCATGAGCTGTACACGTACTTTCAATGGGGTTGCTCTATGTTTTGCTTCGTGAGCGGGCGACGCGACGATTATAAGAGAGCTCTACGGATGTTATGTGTATTTTGTTCGAACCGCATGTTCTTGATGCGTTTAATTGAAAAACTGCTCCATGTATGGCTCCAACAATACGTACTCGATAAACTTTATAATAAAAATTCAGTTGGGGTTCGTGTTAATAAAACTTTTAAATTTCCTTTTGGACTTTCGCTAATTAGCAAAGTATACTGACGTTGAAAAACGCCCTTAAGTGGTTGCAAATATAAATAAATAAATAAAACGTAAATTAATATGGATAATAAATAAAACATTACCTTGCATTCCACCGTTAACGGCTCATCCTTTGCCGCCCCCAGCACCTTTCTGCCGCTCATATCCCCACAGATGGGTTCGTATTTAACCTTTAAATGGAAAGAAGCACTTTTTGAAGCTCCCTCCGTGTTGCTCGCTTCACAGCAGTACCGTCCGCTGCTCGTACGACTCACCCCCTGCAAACAAGGGTTTTAAATTATATAAAACTGGAATGCATTCAAAAGTAAGTATTTACATGAAATTGAATGAATAGCATAACATTTATCTTTCATGAATAAAATGCATTTTAATTACACTAATTATTCACTCACTACGAACGACTTTTGTTTCTAGTTCCAAGTTGGTTTGGGTGGTTTGTTGTTGTTGTTGTTGTTTAGTTGAAAATTAATGCCACACTTTGTATTAGGGTCTCGTTCAATATTTATTTATAACAAACTTGTATAAGCTAAAACACATTAGCCTTTATTATGTTATTATCTAATTTTCCTCCCTAGGAAATTAACTCGCTCAAAGTAATTTCCAGCCCTTTCACTCACGGGACCCGACGAGCTGATTTTGAACAAATTCCGAACGAAATTCGAAAGATTTCGACGCGCTGAGAGCCATTTCATTAAGCGCAAAGTTTTCGTCGCTCTCTTTGCGCTCGCATTTTAATTATGAGCACTTGTTTTACACGCCAGAAATGCGTTTGGCGTGCGACACACTTTTGTGTGTTTGCGTTTACCCTCTTTCTGCTCGCGACGAACAAGCACACCTCGGCCATTTATTATGCAATTCATTATTCGCGCTGATCTAATGAATTAAGTTTTTCGCGTCGCTTATTTGCGCGCGCGCGCTGATTGAAACGTTGAAGGTAATTTAAAAATGTAGAAGAGTTGAAACGCGTTGCAGCGCCGTGAGGCAAAGCTCAGTCGAAGCGTGTTATTGTGCGGCTTTTAATATCTGTGCGCTGCGTCCGAAAGCTTGCGCGAGCCCATTAAGTATTTCATTAATTATGAGAGACAACGCGCACCCCGCATATGGCGCACGCTTCGAGGCACAAAGGATTCGCCATTCGTACAGGTAAAAGAGGAATTCGCCCAATGAACAAACGTTTCAGCGCAGTAGAATGCGAAATGAGAAAAACGACGCCAACTGTTTGTTCAATTAGATGAATCAAAAGCCGTAAAAATTCTGCTAAAAGCTCAAAACACTTGAGTGTAATATTTTATTCTCTTGTGTATCTAAAAAAAACCCGTATTTTCTCAGATATGAAAATAGTAAAAATCTTAAGTTGAAGATTTTCAATGAGTCCTTTCAAGGATAGTAGAATAAAAATTAAATGTTAGTGCCGTGCGTGGAAATTCGTGTTTTTCGTGTATGGCGAGACAAAAACGTATTCTTGTTGGAAGTATTTTAAAAACTTGTACAACATTGTTAAATGCACTGCGAATAAAGCCACAAAGAACGTTGGCACGCTGGCGGAAATACTGCGAGCGTGTGTTTTGTGCTACTTCTTGCGCAAGGACGAACGAGGAGCAGGAGTTGTTTCTTGAACAGGGTGCGCTACAGTTATTTCCACGTGAACGTTCTTTATGCACGTTGCGCCTCCGAAACCGATAAAAAGCAAATTTCATTCGCGATGATTAATTTTAATGCGTTCGCTCTCGGAAGTTAATGAAATCGTCGGGTCGTAAGTTTAATGACCATTATAATAGTAAACCGCTTGCGCGCGCGTCTGCATTATGCCCACTTATTAGACGAAATGCGCCTCTCGCTGCTATTATGAACATTCCCTTCCCGAATATAAATGAATGTATTTTAGTCACTTTTACCCGCTGGGTTATTATTATTAATGTTCTTAATACACACCTGCAAATTGTGATTTATATTCTCTAAGCTCTTGATTGTTATTACTCGCCAAGCTAAGTAACACTCATTTCGTTCGAAGTAAGTAACTTAAATTTAATTACGCCATAAAATGAAATGATTTTCAAATGGCGAATGATTTTTGTTTATTAATTACCTGTAATACTAATGTCTGATTGCTGACAATAACGCCAGACGTGGCATTGCTGAGTAAGCGTTGACCATCCCTTAACCACCACACTCTCAGTACCTGTAAAAATAAAACAAATAATTCGCAATTAGATTGAAAGTTATTGTTTTTGTTCAATTGGTCATAAGTAAAGTTATTTGGATTCACATAAATTGTTAATAAATATGTAAATTTGTATTGGGAAAACAATAGCAAATACCCGGGACGATCGAATTGGAATTTAAATCGGCTGCGGATTTATACAAATTGCAATTTGAGCATGCGCAGTAAACAAAGTGATAAAAGTGATAAAATTCAATTTAGCACTCGGCACGGCTGCATTTATTCGCATTTTCGTATTCGTTTTGCACAAAGCGCTCGCACAGTGTTATCCGGTAGGCTGTGTAATAAATAAATCCGGCGAATTCGTTTTAACACCCGCCGTTTCGTTTTTTTTGTTGTTGTTGTTATAAAGGATAAAGGTAGGTTACGCATTGATTCTTACCCTCGATGTTTTATTGATACACTCTCTATGGAATGCAATATGCGTGGATGTCCTTGTGTAAAAATGCGACATGAGTGTATGAAATATTAAATATTTATTAATAATAATACGTCGAGGCTATCTGGATATCGTGTAATCATGTAATATGCAACCCTAAAGTATCTCCATTTTTATTATTTGCCATTTTCTATTTGACTAAATATCGAAGCGCATCACTGGAGTGAATTGTTCGCTGAATTCTTAAACCCGGATTCTATTAGATTTTCCTCGTTCGTTTTTTATTATACGCTTACACAAATCGATTGCGAGCTTTTATGTATTGAGGCAGAAGACGAAAAAGAGAGGTCTACGAACGCAATGTATAAATATGTATTAATATTTTCCGCCTCCGGAGAGCGACCGCAAACTTGGGACGCGGCGGCAAATTTGCATTTTTTTCTTATTTTCACTCAATCATCTTATTTTTGCTCTGGGCTGACGGCCGAACCACTTCCTGCGTATCCTCTTAGTCGATTCGATCTTTTCCGACTCGTATTTTGGCCATCGTTTAGTCTAGTTTGGCCATAAGTTTTGCATAATTTTATTATGTTGTTGGGTTCGTAGGAAAAAAGTCCCAATGTTTGGATTTGACCCAATTTTTTGTCATGTTTATAATAGTTTAGGAATAAACTTGTCCAAGAAAAACTTCCTAAACTTTCATTTATAATATACTTAGAGTTTAAAATGCTTTTTTTATTATTCGAATTACCGTATTTTCTAGACTATACGACGCACCCTATATTTATGAATTGATTTTAAGAAATGTAGTTTAAAGTTATTTTCAGATCATAATTTTTTTTCGTTATTAACATAACTCAAGCTTATAATATTCAGTTATAAACAAAGAGTATAGGAAAATTGGTAATTCCTATCATCTTTGAACTAATTATTGAAATATATGCATTTAAACAGCATGAGCCATGAGCTATAAAAGCTTACAATCTGAAGTTACGTCGTGAAATTTTTATATTCGTGAAATTTTGAACATTTCATGGGATGTCTAAGCGACACCATATGATTTGATGTCTTCTATACGAACTTCCAAAGTAATAGATCTAACTCCAAAGCCACCAGACTTATTTTTATCATTCGATTCTTTTCCGTGATGAGTGGATGGTTCTTATCTATTTTTCTGTGAGATTTTGGGACTGATATCACATTTTCAATGTTCGCTACTCATTTCCTCATCATATTTAAACAAATTATGAAAATTTGATTGTAGCAAATATAACGTTCGGCGGCTCTTTGTAGTGCACGTCCAGTTTGGACTAATTATAAGACGTATTTGGAGAAAATTTATTAGACGATTTCTTAAAGTTTAATGTTTGAACCGTAAAACACATCTATAATTTTAGCTAATTTCACTAGTGAAAATAGCGAGTCTTATAATCAGGGATCTACGATGATTATAAATTTAACTATGAAATTCGATCAGAAATACTATTTATATAATATAGGTTTTAACAAATTCAATTTAATTAATAAATATCTAAATAAATAAATATTCAATAACCGTGTTTTCATAATATTGTTATTGATGAAAATATTTTCAATTGCATTTTGTATAAACAGAGTTATAATTAATAGAAAAATTATTAACAGGTGTTTTTTGAATATATATTAAATATTCATATTTAATATTAATAAACGAAGAGAAATAAATTAAAATATATTTGCGTTAAAACACAAATAGAATTTTAATATCTCTTATAATAATTTCATATTTTATTAAAACTTTAATATCCCAATCCATTTAAAAACCTTTATCGGATCTCGTATAAAGTTTTATGAGAAAATAAATAAAATGAAATATTGAATTATTTATTGTTTATGTCCTAAACAAGGAAGCAATAATTAATCATAAATCAATTTAACAAATATTCCACTATCATATTTCTTGGATTCGATTCGAGTTAATTGTATTCAGTTGTAAATCAATAAAACGCCCTTAAAATAGATTAATAATGTGATTCGAATTCTGAATGAATGTATCATTCATTCTCTGGAATATGATTCATTGTGGTGGAATCATAAAATTGAATGGAATCGGAAATTAATTAAACGATATTTAAATTCAATTCTGAATGGAACAGAGAAATATATAATTATTCATAATTCAATGCGGGCATAAATCTTCTAAATTAATAATTATTATAATTATAATAATAATTGAACTCATTGTATGCTATGTTAATTAATAAACGTAAACATACAAAAGTTAATTATGAAATTATTTTTGCAAGTTCAAACAAAAACAAAGCGAGCTTAACTCAATTGTATATTATTTGACAGATTTCTAGTTTGTTTACCACGATTATACGAGCGTATAATGCAAATATAATTTTGCGTGTTAATGTTTTATTTAGCGGCAATTAAATATTTACCGCCCGGCAATTCTTGCTTTTTTATGTTATTTGTTTGTTGACTCTATAATCAAACGGTCATAAATCCACTTGTTTGTCCACGTTTAAGCCTTGTTTATATTGCACCGGCATGAAAATGGCATTCATAAAATGGTAAAACACAAAAAATTAAAAAGTAAACAAAAATGTAACATACTGTATTTACCTATATGTTTGTTCAGGCAATTGTTAAACAAATGTAAACGATGATAAATTAAATTTTAATTTTAACCCTTTGTTGATATCCGAAACAAATTAAGAAATTAATTTTCCTTAATAAAGTTTACGAAAAGTTTCAAGTTTTTACTTTCTTGATGCAACTAGTGAAATTGTTTACTGTTTGGTATAAAGGGAAGTGGGCTAAGTGCAGCACTGAGCGAAGTGCATTAATGCACTTTAATTATTGTAATATGATTCCAATATCTGAAATATAGTAATGTACTCTCCATTAATAACGATCACATACAGAAGGATTTGCTCAATTAATTAAGAAATTCCTAGATTTATGGCAATTAGTTCAGAAGCATCAGAAATAACAAGAACTTAAGCTTAAAATCTTTGAGCTCTAATTTTTAAGGAAATTTCATGTTTTGCGTCATTTATTTTAACCGAATCGCATACAGAATTACGGTATTTTACGGACCACGATTATGTTTTTAAGATTATTTGTAGAAAAATGCATTACGGCCATAAGACGCACTTTAAATATGAGCACATTTTTCTAAGTCTTACTTCACAAAAATAATGAAACACGGGGTAGATACAAGATCACATATTGAGTGCATAATGAGACCAGAATATTGTGATGCTAATGAGTGTTATTAATAAATAGCATTTAGTTAAATTTAGAATTTTTGAACAAACATAAATTAGTATGGACTATTCTACTGTCATTTCAATTAAATTTTAGTGGCATTTTTAGTTACTTCATCAACTCGAAAGGAAAATAATGCATTTGAATACGGGGGAAAAGCGTTATATAGTATTTAGTATATCAATTGTTATCATGATATACCGTAGTATGTATATGATAAAAAGTTACTACCTTTTTTTAATAGTCATGTTTGCGAAATGAGTACAAAGTCGCGTTTGCTTGAAAGTTTCCCGAATAACACAAAATATATAAGAGCAATTGACAATTTTGCCAATGTCAATGAAAAAGTATTAATTGATGTATACGCTAATATGTCTTAAATTGTTACAAAATAAATTAAAGATGTTTAAGCTGAAAGTTAAACTAATTTGAAGTTATCCCACTTCACCTAATAAATATGTTAATGTTATTTGGCATTTGGCATTTGTGGTTTGAAATATTAGTTTATTGTCGATTAATGTCAAAATTTGTTAATTATGAAGGAAGTTGAAATATTTGAAAACACCTCAGAGCATTAACAAAAACCACACGTCGAACAATTTGACATTTAATCGGGGTGGTTTCGTTGCAGCACACAAAACAGGGAGGACAAATTAAAATTGCATTCGAATGGTGATATGCAGCAGCGCAAAACCACAATGCACCGGCTGCAAAGCGCACAATGGCGATGCAAAATTTATTTGACTCGCGCATCGCGTCCTACGCGCATAATGCATTTGCGATGTACACCCTTCTTTCCATCCCGCGCGCTCGCCGTCAATAAATGTTACATTTCCATGCATTTGTTCGCCGCCATTTGACAAGCGGATTGCGCACTGGCGTTTCCTCGTCGATAAGAAAGAAAAGCCGTCGGCGCAAGTTTGCCGCCCACGCCGCGCACAATTTGTGCAACTCGAGCTGACAGCGAGCTTATTAAACCGCACCTGGATTTGTTTCCGCGAATTTAATTAGCCATAAATTTCGCTCCGTGTTTGCCTCACACGCGTGCGCACAGATTTGAATATAAATACGTTCCACGTTTGTTCGCACACTTTGAACCAACATTTGTGCGGAATGTGTGCGAGTATTTTCCTCGCACACATTCTGTGAGTTTTGTTTGTTAAATTCTGACGTGTGTGTTGTAATCATAACATACAGGTGGATGCCATTTCATCACAATGAATGTGATATTAGATTTTAAAATATTTGCTTTATCATGGTTTTAGAAATGCATTGAGACTTCCTGTATAATTGTGTAATATTGTGTGCGTTTGTATATTTTGTTGTGCGGTTGGCGTTGAGCAGCATCAATGCTGTGCCAGTTTCTTCTTAGCTGCAAACTTGAAAATGAAATATGTACCCTTCGCACGGAACAACGAAATTCAAAGAAAACTAAACGTGCAGAGTTTGGCTAGCACTCTTCACACCCCGTGCACAAAACATCCCCGGAATATATTTGTGTGTTGGCGGCTTCCTGAATGCGAACTTTCGACCTCATGCCAACTCATTGTATCTGGGCCAAAACTTGTTCTAAGTGAAATATTTTTGAATTTTATTATCGACTTTCAAAGATTTAATATTTCAATACACCTATTCCCGACATTTTCCCCACTTTAAAAATCGAAAGAAATGAATTATTCCTTAGTCAACACTAAAAGTAGAAGTCGTTAAAATTAATTCTATATCACAGTAATTAGGGCATGGAAAATGTAAAATTTATAAATTTAAGGACTAAAAGCGTCAGCGTGTTATCGTGATATCCGAAGGAAACCAATATTTAAAACTGATGGCAAAAGCTGATACATCAGAAAATGCAAACGAGAGGGCATAAAGCAGGGAGCAGCTCCCTGGAGAACAGCGAGTAGAGTGGAGAAGGGTACGACATTTTATAGAGAAAAGGTGACACCTCGCAACGCACGTTGTCATGGGTACACAGCGAGTGGGCGAACAATATTAGAAAGACATTTTAGCGAAATCAATTTATTTTCCCACCATGCAGCGAGGCAGGCAATACTTTAAAGTCTTTCGTTTTCCAGTCAACTTTCAAAACTCGTTTTCTCCCATAAGCCACATATTTATCAGCGTTCAAATTTCAAGCGAATTTCTAATTTTTAATTGAAAGCCTTGGGGATATACTGTGGTTAATTAATTAAGAAATTAATAAGTGATTAATATGCTAATATTTCTTCCATGGTTGAACATTGATTGATATGGCAAGCATCATAAATTAAGGTTTAAACTTTTAATTTTTTATTCATAGAATGTAATTAAAATCTAATATTGTTGCATATTTACAATGATGAATATGCACTATGAAAAATTCAGTTACTGCTTTACCGAGGAGGATCTTTCCGGATTTCATTTTCTTGTGAATTAGTTATATTGATTGATCTATTGACTGAAGGATTCATAATTGTCTAAAGTTTCTTAAATGGTACATAATGAGTGATACGAACATAATGTCCGCTACAATATGTTGTCCGCAACAATATGTTCGTTGATCCGTTATTTGTCGTTCAAGGAATATAACGATAGCTAACAATAAACTTCAATGTAAAATACTTTAGTAAAATATAAATTAATATCCCGAAATATATATATAATTTATACATATAATATAATTTCAAAAAAAAGTAAAACCCATATTGAGTACTTACCCCTTAGTCCTTAATGGCCAGTCTTTGAAGATCGGATAAAGAAGAAAACGCACAAAAACACTACTAAAAATTGAGTAATTGGATTCACCCTTACAACTATATCGGAGTACGCTGCTTACGGGGGATACCCAAAGACAGGCTTCCACCCGGCGATGGACAGGACTGTGTTTATCCAACGAGCATCTTTGTTTAGTGATCCGTAAATATTATGATATTAATTCCAAGTACTCAATCTTTAGTATAATCTCCGTGTGAATTATTCTTTCATCTTTCTCAAAGAGTGGCGATTAACAAAGGACTTTCATGAGAATGTAAAGCTATAAAATTTATTACTGTATCTACCTTTGCATATGTTGTTATTATTGATTTATTAATTATTACGCATGAACGGTTAGAGATATGAATAAAAGTTGTTTAAAACACAATATATCTATGGGCTAGATTTAAGTTCCATGGTTTCTTATACGTCTTGTTTTCAGATATCGCAGGTGTTTTTTATGTTTTGTTTAGATGAAGATTCGAGTACATTTTATAATTATCTGCACTTGTTTGTTCTTAATGGCTCCATAGCATCTGCCAACTTGACATTTCATGTTGTTATTATTACACACCTGATTGCACCCTCTAAAAAATCTTTTATGGGAAACAAAAAAACTAAACATAAAATGTTGAAAACGGTGTGGTAACATCAACAAAAAAAGTAAGCAAATACACAAATTGACAACACGTCGGTCTATTCAACTCGCATGGCATTTCAATAGAGCAAAACCTAACAGTATTTGGCTAGTATTCAAGAGAATTCGCGCTCACCCGCACACACACTCATAACCGAAATAGCGTGGCGCAAGTTCTGTGCAAACTATTTAGATTGCTGCTGAATATAAATAGGATGGAGAGTATAATCTGATCGCATTCTGCTTTGCCACTATAAATCTTCGACGCGCTTCAGTATTTTCGCATGTGTCTGTGCATACATTTATGCAACACATCGGCTTACAATCCGCGACGGCGGCGGCAACGACGGCGGCAACGCTCGCAACAGTGCGCAGATTCTTACTTGTTATGCGCCACTTACAATTTACACTCGATGCACTCGAGGGATGTTTTCGCGCGCGCTTTGAAGATTGGATCAAGTCCCATGCGCGATGAAAAACTCACAGTACAATTATAAATAATCTCTCTTGATGTTCCACCGGAAGCGCACAAGTCTAATATTAAAATCGTTTTGCACTCCATAAAGAGCGTGTGCGCTGCTACTGTATTCAAAAAATTAATAATACCTACTTCTTTTGTGCGTTTTGTTCGTGTTATTAAAAGTTCATATATTTCGACATGGAATATTCATTCATTCATTTCATTCATTTATGTTTCTTCTATTGCGTTTTAATAAATGTGTTTCATACTTATGGTAAAACTTTTCATTAAATCTTTCTTATATTTCTAATTTAACATTTTAATATTCTTCGTATTTAAGTAAGTCAAGACATTTTATAATGACGATGAAATAAACTTCATATTAATAAATTCAATTTAATATGAAAAATTATAAAAATCTATTCAGGTGCAATTTTTCTATAATAAAGTTCGTAATAAAAAGCCAGAATTTTATATAAAGTTTTATGATGAATAAAAAAATATTTTTACATTCAATCATTGGAATAACAATGAATTTTTTTATCATTTTTGGGTATTTGTTTAAATGCAATTCAAACTCGTAACATTAAAGATTAATCAAACAGTTGCAGACAGTTGAACGCATTCGCATTGAAAGTTGTGAAAGAACGCAAACAAATAACCATTTTAATAACAATAAACGCATCGGAATAGAGTCATTCATGTGTATTACATTCACTTGAATAGAAAAGTGGACGCACGCGAAAGTGTGGTAATGAAAGAAAAACGCGAATCGTTGATGAATGATCTCGCCGAAAAAAAGGCGTCGTCGCTCTGCTTCACCTTTTTCGTCATGAGCTTATATTCAATATCCCTGAATAGGATAATTGAAACGGAAGAAGGACGAACGCACAAAGAGGATTTGCTGTTGTAAATTTCATCGTCTCTATTTCTGCTTTGCACACAAAAGATTCTCAAGCGAAGAAAAAACGTTCACTTCCTTCGTGTTAAATTTAAATTGACAAATGCGTATGCATATTTAAGATGCGCACTCGCATTCATAAGACTTATGACTTTATATTATTTCACACTAAAGTATTTTTATCTTTCGCATGCGTCGTTTGACAAGATGCCACAATTTTATGAGAGACACTTTTAAGGAAAGCTGCATTTTTCAACGAGAGAATGACATTTACTTGAGCTGATAACGTTTTGTTATGTCAATTTTATTTTCCCTTCAATGTTTTACATTTATTTTCATTAAAGAGAATATTAATACTGCTATTCTAGAATTTATGTTAAAAGTTTTAGAATATTTTTGGAATAAATATTTGTCATTATTTTTCAGAATTTGTGCAAGGACAAATTTATCCTAGAGTTGTTCATGTGCTCCTTGAGGAAATGCTGTCTCCTTCGGCTTGCATAAAAGCTTTTAGTGTAAACGAATCAAGAGAAATCTAGACGATTGCACTGAGCCCAAATCCAGGGTTTCACTCGAGTATCGAATTTGAAGTGGTACGCGCGCCTTCGAGGAAGTGCTCTTTCCCAAGGCATGAATCTTTTAAACGACTTCATCAATGCCATTTATTTAAATGCAGATACACGTTCTCTTGCATTTGTAACAGATTTATTGTCAACTGTACAAATCTAAGTCGACTTAAGTAACTAATTCTTGTACTTTAATATATCTTCTCCTAGGCTTACTCGAAAAGTGGTTTAATTGATTACAAGTTTCGTTTCAATAATGCGTAAAAACAAAAATAAAATTAAATATAATTTAAGAAGTCCTTGAAGGTTGATTTATTAGTTTAAGAAACCAAAAAATATAATTTTTAAGACTGCAATTGCGTAATGAAGAAATGATAAATGAAAAAAGTTTGTTCGCAAATTAACTTCACTCTTGATCAGGTTTTTATGAACTTAAACTAACTCAAGTTAACTCAAGTTATGCTGACTCTTATGAAATGGAACAAAAAAACTGATATGCGTCAGGAATAAAAGTGAGGAGAAATGAACAAAAGTTTTATTTAATTTGTCTTCTGTCTGGCTTTATTTTTAACGTTCATTCTCCTATCTTCTTAATTCATTTTCCTCCCAGTTCGGCCAAGTTATTTAATTATTCAAAACGCAGAGCGAATAAAAGAATTTACTTTTAGTTTTTGTTTTGTAGAAAAATATTTACTACGTTGTTGTTTGGTTTTATTGAAAAAATCTACCTAAGTGAGTAATTTATCTACGTTTTTGCTTAGGCTCGAAATTGGATAGTCTGAAAGTTTATTGAGCATCAATAAAAATAAAATGCGTTTTATTGGTTTATTTTCAGCGAAGATTATGTGAAGCGTTTATTCTTAGATTCCCAAAAGTCCAAGCAAGAGTTTGATTTTATTATATTAAGTTCTATGAAGACGAACGGTTTTTAATGCGCGTAAACTTTTTTTTACTGTCGTAAAATCATTTTTAATATAATTCGCATAAAACGCTTCCAAGGACGAAGAATAAGTTTTATTGAATTTTTAAATACGTAAAACTTACCCAAGGATTTGCAACTAGGTGACATTCGAAATAGACATCTGCCCCTTCCTTGATATCGTTCGCATCCAGTCCATGGCCAAGGGTGAGAGTTACTTTTGGTGGATACAGGACCCGAAGCATCCACGTGTCACGGAGTTCGCTCATGGGGATACGTTGGTTGGCGGCACGGCATGTCAGCAGGAGGCCGTGATCTGACGCCGTCGGCGTGAATGTCAACGTGCTCGTCGTCGTGTTGCCGTCGGCGGACACGGCCACGGAACCGCCCTCCAGCGAGACGCCATCCTGCACACAGAGAGAATAGAAGAAAAACAATAAAAAACAGACTCAGGATGCTTCCTTGTGCTTTAAAGAACTAAGCACCCGCAGCGTTATTGCACCGCAGAACGTAATGCATTAAATTGTCCTTGTTGAATGCACCAGGCAGGAGGCGACTCAAATGGCACGAAACAAAAACAAAACAGCGGCAAAAAGAATGGAGAGGTAGGAACATCAGCGAATTGCAGGAAACTGCGATGGAGCGAAAAGGAACAAAACATTCTGACAGGATCACGGCGAAGACGAAGGAGAAAAGAACACCTAATGGACGTTGTTACAAGGCATTAGATCGCACTAGTGCAACTTCTTGCAACAGTTTTATTTTACTCAGCCGTATAACAGACTCGAGTTGCAACGAACTGTTTCTCAAAAAACTTCATTACGGACGCAGATTAATCATTTTCTTTTTACTCATAGATGCGCAAATTGTTTAGTTTTATGGCTGTACCGTATAACAAGAAAATATTCTCGCTTGATTGTTTCAATTACTTACTATTTTATTAAATAAAGATAAAAGATCCATAAGATTTTTCAACAGATGTGCAATCAGTTGTTGAGAAATAATTAAAGTGTTTATTCATTTATGTTAAGTGATGTTTATTTCCTATAAAGTTCTTGCCAAAAAACTTTATTATAGAAAGAGAGCGATTGCTTTCTTCTATATCCTTCAAGTTTCTTTATAACTATCAAGATATTTTGTAAGAAAATCTGTGTCAGGGTACGATAGTTAATGTTGTGTACGCAATAATTTAAAATAAAAAATGTTTAAAATTTAGCAATCATATAATTCTAAAAGTGAAATAATTAATTAGGAAGCGCAAAATCATAAAATAGGTTGATTTTACTTTTGAATTTAGTTTTTCAAAAAATGAGTCATAAAGTGGAACACTTAAAAATGATTCGATTTTTATGTTCAAACTGAAATTACAGCCAGGCGCGTTCACATCTGATCAATCGAATCAATATGGTTCGATGCGTAATTTATTTATCGTTCGCATGACATAACATAGTAACGTATGCACAAAAAAAATTAACTTTCAAAAATTAAATTAAAAATCGGAAAAAACATAAAAAATTAATTGCAAATATCTCATAAAAATATTAATAAATTTTTTAAGTTTAAAAATAGTTTTAAAATTCTATGTTAATTAAATTTTTCACAAATGTACATAGTTTTCATGTGAGATAATTTTGAACGTTGTTTCCGCAACGAAAATTGTTCTTTGACATTAAATTGCGGCTAACCTTTTTTATTCATATGCTGAAACTCTATCAATTACTAAAATTCTTTTCTCCTAAAACATGTATTTTACAATTATTGACGATGAATATCTTTGCCCTACTGTGTACTACGTCTTGCGAGCATGATAAGAATATTTGGTATCATATGAGTGTCATCATATCATCATGTGTTAATCAAGAAAACATCTTGTAAAAAATCACGAAAATATTAATGATTTCATATTTTAGTATTTGTTATCCCTTTGATGTGTACATAGATGACCTCCATTTTTACGGTTGAATATATCCAATTTGCACTCTTGCTATTTTTCCTTTTTTCCTGCTGGATGATTTAGGTAGTTGTTGTTTTGAAAATGGCAAAAATGGCAAAATGGCAAATTGAATTACCGATACACACACTCGACGCGAAGAATTCGTGCGCGCGCTGTACGTGTACACAAAGGCATGTGAAACACTTCCATGGCATGGATAGAGTTGAAAAATTAATGATATTGCTAAAGTTTTACGCGCTCCAGACGGGATGCGCAAGTAACGGGTAGAACGCTTCATATACTTCGAATCGTTCGAGTGTGGATGAAGAAAGCAATAGGTCGGCACTTTGTGCATGCACCGTATTACTGCTGCTATTTTCATCCCTTTTTTCTCTCATTTAAGTGTGGAACGACCGAAGTAATCATAGCAATAACTCCATATAAGTCAATCGAATTTGTTTGCTAATACTTTATCAAAACTCCTTCTGACTGGACCTCTTATTATTTCTTCTTTATTATTTGTTCTCTGCGTGTTTATTCAATATATGTAATAATATTTTTCCGCGAAAAAAATGAGTAGGAATTTCAGTCTAATTAATTAAAAAACGAATGAAACTAACAAGGTAGAAAATACGTTATTATATTGTGCAAATATTACTAAAATTCAATATAATTTACAAAATAATATCGTAATAAATTATATGCAAATATGGCAAATATTTCATTATGAATTGAATTAAATTATAGAACGAATTGAAATTCGGAGAATATGGAAATATTCTCGTTACCAGATTCTTGTTTGAGTTGCCGGCAAATAAACAATGACTCAATTTATTTCAGATTCAAATTATTTTCACGTTATATAAATGTTTGCATTAATAATTCATCAAAACGTGATTACGACGAACTCAATTGCTTCCTGATTTCTTTTCTCATTTTATCTATTCATTTTACATCATGTAACAATTTCGTTTTTATATATTATGCACGTCCAAGGCAATTACACGTGGATAGAGAGAGATTGCACACGTGGCGTGCATGTCACATTAATTATTTATAAAACACTCCTATATACTAAGTGTTTCCATAATACTTCAACATCAACTTTAAATATTATAAGACCCAAATTTTAAATTATATTTTTGAAATGTTTATAAACATCTTGTATTACAACTTTGACCTTTAATATTCTCACTGTTTAACCATCAACAGCCATGTTAGGTGCTTGCTGTTCGTGGACAAAGAAGGATAACAGCCAGGTAGGATAATTCAGTTTTACACCTTTATTACAAAGGTGGTTTATTACAGCGCATATACCGAAAAAGGTCCAGAAAATGCGAGCTGGTTATTCATCATACTTAATATATGCAACTCATTCATATGCTGATAACCTAGATAATCATAAAAGTGTACTTTTAGTATTTTAAAATATCTTTCATGTCATGAACACCAAACGATATTCTATTCAGAACACTGTGATAGTTAAACATTTAAATTTCCTAATACTGTATGCAAGGATATAAGTTGATACTTAATGAAGTCTTTAACTAGTTGTTAATTACTCATTAATTATCATGGCTTTAAAGTGCAAGTCACTCTGCAGTAAGAGTTTTTTCCTTCTTCTTTTCCAACAATTTTCCGCTCGTAAAACTAAGTGTTTACTTTAGGATCGCGTGAAATACTCGGTTGATTCTTAAATTTTAAATAATTAGACGACTTCTTCATCTCAATAAATTACGCAGAGTTTTTTGACAGGCACCTGGGGAATTTTAACTTAAAACTTGTGCAACAACTTTACGCGAAACTTTTCAGCGCAAATGCAATCGTCAGCTAGCGTTTTCAAGTTATTATCGATCATTTACATTGGGAGCGCGCGAAATGTTTGTGTTTTACGAGTGTAAAGAAATGAAATTAATAGCAGTTGACAAACAAACAGTAAGTGCGTTGTGCTCTTAATTCATTCAATCATTTGCGCTCCAGAAGCAAACACCTCATTGTTTTACGTACTTTTAATAAGTTGCGACGCGTTGTTCGCGCACTCCTGTCATAAATTCCATAGTTTTCGAAAGCCATTTCGGGCGAAAGAAGACGACAACGACGACGGAGAAGAAAAGCGCGAAGAATGAAGACGCGGAAATTAACATATTGCGTGAATTATGTGAGTGGCAAAAAGTTGCAAGTCACCCGAGAAGTCAAATAGGTATTAGCCACCTACATTAGCGCCTCACGAAAACTTTTCGCCACGAAGAAAGTCGTTGAACTAATGTTTGTTCAACTTTCTTCATATCTTATAAGTCTGCATACAGAATTTGTTTTCCAAACAAAAGAAATTTTAGAAAATAAATCAATTTCAAACATTGGTTAAATAATAAATAAAATATCAAGAAAACTTTACGTTGAAAATTTAAATTATTCACAGTTGTAGTTAATTCAATTCGTGAATTAACATTAAATTAACTTAATGTTTGTTTAACTTACTTTATATTTCATAAGTCTCCATACGGAATTTGTTTGGTAAACATAAGAAACTTCACTAAATAAAACAATTTCAAACATTAGGTAAATAATAAATAAAATAAGAAGAAAAATTATCGGTCAGAATTTAAATTATTTACAATTTTAATTTGAATTCACAAATTAACTTGAAGTTAATGAAATGTTTGTTCAACTTTCTTCATATCTTATAAGTCTGCGTATAGAATTTGCTAACAAACGAAATTTCAGGAAATAAATCAATGTCAAATATTGGTAAAATAATAAATAAGTTATCAATGAAAATTCTCAGTGGGAATTTAAATTATTTACAGTTTTAGTTAATTAAATTCGTAAATTAACATTAAATTAATTTAATGTTTGCTGAGTTCTTTCATATCTTATAAGTCTACATACAAAATTTGTTTGGCAAAGAAAACTCATTTCACAAAATAAATCAATTTCAAACATTAATGAAACAATAAATAAAATAAGAAGAAAAGTTCTCAATAAGAATTTAAATTAAATACAGTTTTAGTTGTTTAAATTCCTATATTAAATAGGAATGAATTTAATATTTGTTCAACTTTCTTCATTTCTAATAAATCTACCTACAGAATATGCGGGTAAACAAACAAAATTTCAATAAATAAAATATCAAGAACAATACACGACCAGAATTTAAATTATTTATACTAACAGTTACTTAAATTTGTAAACTTGAAACTAAGTTTAATATTTCTTGTGGACAAACACAAGAAATAACACAAAATGAAACAATTTCAAACACTACTTAATTAATAAATGAAATGTTAAGAAAACTTTACGCTGAAAATTGAAGTTATTTACAGTTGTTGTTGATTAAATTCGTAAATTAACTTAGAATTAATTTCGCACTAAGAAAAATTCAAATCGGAAACATTAGTCGAAACCACAATCGTGTGAAAGAGGCGGCAAAGTGCAGTTTATTAATTAAAACGCATTTCGGAGGCAGCTTTGGGGACGGCAGTGGCGAAAACATCTGCCGGTCGCGCTTTTTGAATACGCGGCGAGTGCGGTTGCCGCCCGCAAATGTCAATAGGATTATGGCGAGCGCGGAGCTCCCTTACTCACCATCCGCCGTCACCTTCTGTTCGCTCGTTTGCCGCAATCGATATTTTTAATTAATGACATTGCCAGAGTTGCACTGCCGCCAACCCCGTGGCGTTCGTGCGCTTTACGCCGTCAAACAGGTGGAGCAGGTTTCGATTGTTGAATTTTTGCGCGCTGTGCAAATTAATTTTTCCTTCGCGTCTCGCACTCCTTAAACGAGCCGACGAGCGCGATTGATTAAAAGCCTCGCTTGATATGCGTAATTTGGTTTCAATTACACCTATTAAAATTGCACGTGCACTTAAAAATTGTTTTAATTAAAGCATAAAATAAATGCAAAATTAGGATTTTGCAAATAAATAAAATCCAACATAATAAATTCCCTTTGAGATTGAAGCTGTTATTGTACGAAATAAAATTGCATTCGTGCATTGAAATGATAAAGTAATTTTCCATGCAATTTGATGCGAATGCCTATTTGCAAACACACTCGCTCTATTTATATTTATACAATTGCTACATGCTCGTTGCTTCGTCATTGAACATTCGATTACCGAACGCATTCACCGTAAATGCGTACGTGAATTTGTGTGTGCGTGTGTATTTTGTATGTTATTACCGAACGCATCGCCGGAAATACATGATTACTGTTTTAATTTCATAAGCTGTATATTCATGTCAATCGAGTATCTCCATTAGTTCTATTTGTAATGCTAATATAGGCGCACAACTAGTAAATACATTTTACGTCCTCGATTTATTGATGAGAACGAGTAAGAATTATTACTGATCCTGTTTTTGATTTAAGGACTCTTTGTTATGACTGTGCACTCGACATCGAATTGATGTAATTTCCTGGAAGAGAGCTTGAATGTGATTAGAAACTCCTATTTCATGCAACATTTGGCACTGATCAATATGCTTTTCGACTCGTCATTTGCTGCTTCTTGATTAATTATTCAATCGATGAGTATTACAATCCTTCAGCCATGATTTATTCCACTTGCATTCTACAGAGGAATGTAATTTAATTTTAATTTGAACCATAAATAAACTGAAACGTTAACATTTTAAATGAGAAATATTATATGTAGAAAGGAATCTTTAAAATACGCTTGGAATGCATTAAGCTATACAAGTTAATAACATAACCTATAAGGCGGAATAATTTAGCATACAAACGTATGAAGCAAAAGGAAAATGCATGAAAGGGATACGTGCATACGCAAATTCCGTGTGCAAATATTGTGTATGCAATTAGTTGGTATTAAACGCTGGTTGAGCAAGCCAAGTTAGTGTTTGGTAGAAAACCTTATGTATGCATATTCGTATGGTTTCCTAGGTTTATTATATCGAGCTCCACGAAATATGCATATTATTCGCAAGAGCAGGAAACCTAATATTCGTTCAGCGATTAACGAAATGATCGCGCTGTATTGTAATTTATTATGCTTTCCAATCCGTAATCACGACCCAATTTATTAATTTATTCCGACTATAAATTAACGTTCAATATTCTCTCCAAGATTATTTTATAAAATTATCCCAATAATATTCAACTTTATCATTTTCTCCTTGCTAAAAGGAAGATTTAATAACTTTTTACTGAAAAATAGTTTTCCATATTTTCTAATTAAAATGGATTCAAAATCTAAGACCATATGAAAAATAAAATATGTAGCTATAAGCTCAAACAAAACTTTTCTTTTAGTTACATTTTAGTAACGCGAAAAGCCCCCGAGATAAAAATACGATACACGCATGCACACAGGTTTGATATGGGTTTAATTTACTAAATGTATGAGGTGATGAAGTACATTAAGCTAATGTAGCGTGCGCTACAGCAACAGCAGCAGCTCGCGCCGCCCCCTCGAAAGACATAAAACGAACGCCATGGCAACTTTGTAACGAAACGGTACGCGTTCGTTCTTTGCAGTTATCCTGCTATCGCACCTTGCGTCGTCCTTTAAAGGCTGTGCAACATTGACGCACTCCTCGTAGGTACAATATGTGCCGCACGTTTTGTTCATGCTGCACTTGCCTATTAAAATACATTAAGAGACGGCGGCGGCGGCGGAGGCGGCGGACGCGTCGGTTTTATCTAAACGACAAATGAGATATGATAACAATACAATGTTCTGCGAATTTATAACCACATATATTTCATTATTACTCAACGCTTTCGTATTGGTTAGAATATCAATTAAAACAATGTGTAATTAAAGTGAATTTGAGTGTATTTCGTTGAATAATTAATTTTATGTGAATTATTATATTATATTATGTGCTGGGTTTAATTATTTTCATATTTTTGGCATTCGCCTTGACGATATTTGTGCAAATTAATAATATGCTTTATAGTGAATGCGAATTATTTAATTAATTTTCGCTTAATTAAGAATAGAGTTATTGTTAAATTAATTATTATTTGATCACTTTGTTGGGAGTTTAATTAGTTTTTTAATCGATTATACAAATGTTGGCGTTTGATATTTTATTTTGTTCGAGAGTACACGAAAAGGTTTTCAACATATGCTGCGCATGAAAAAGATGTTAAATTAACTAAATTTACCGCGCTGCACAGTTGAAGTAGTGGAGACAAAGCGATGCGATGCATTTTTGACGCTCATGCTGATGCTTTGCTCCTGCAGCACGATCTCAAAGCAAAAGCAAGCTTGAAAATCTCGCCGAGCGCAAAGGGCAAAAGAAAGGAAGAGGAAACCATCCGGAGCAGGCGAACCGTGAATTGGTAAATATTCAGAAAGCGCAGGCAAACTCGTACGATAAAGAAGTCCTATTTGAACATCTCACAATTCTACGTTGGGATTTAAAATTTTCCTTCATAAAATTAATGCTTTGACTCCTTTAAACATAATTTTGTCAATAATAAATCGGCATTTAATATTATAATTCTAAATGTAATGTTTTTGTTAACAATATATTAAACAATCAACAATTACCGAATATCCCGGATCAAAAAACGCATCCTAATTTTTATGATGATTTATAGAAAAATATGTTTTAAAGTAATTTTTATATTATTATTTTTGATTGTTGTTAATATAACTCATACTAACAATATTGCATACTAATATAGGAATATAGGTAGAGAATATGGGATTTAGAGAGTAATTTTTGGAGCCGATGTACCATAATAAAATCAGAAGTACACCAAATTAAAGGTCTTTTTTCTAAGAAAAACTTGCGTTATAATGCGAGGTATTTAAAAATTACAGGAATTTTAAAAATGTGTTAAAATTTAGATGATTATATTGGTATGAAAAAGTCAAATATATGTTAAGGTACTTTTGCTAATGCAAGTATACGATAAAGGAATCCTTTGAACATCTCCCACGTCGAAATTTAAATTTATCCTTCGTGCAATTAATCTTTTAAGTCCTTTAATCATTCCAATTTTATCGATAATATATAATCGCGTAATGCAATCTTCCCGTCAATATTTATCGATAAATAATTTTGAAAATTTAAAGAGTATGTAGGTTAAACAAGGAATTTTGACATTTTTGATGATTCTATCGGTATAAAGACAAAATCAAATATATTTTAAGCTATCAACGCAAGTGTTTGATGTAAAAATTCTATTTGAACATATCGCAATTCTTCGTCAAAATTTAAAATTATTCTTCATAAAATTCATCTTTTGACCCTTCCAATCATTATAATTTTATCAATAATAAATGTAGGTACTCATTTAACTGTCTTGTTAATATTTAAATATCCACATTTTGCGAGTAAGCAAGGAATTTTAAAATTTTGTTGACATTTTTTTGATGCTAGCGGTTAAATATATGTTAAAGTAGCTTACATCAACACCAATGTGCAATAAAACATCCTGTTTGAATATCTCAAGTTTCTCTGTTCCAAATTTAAAATTATCCTTCACAATTAATTCATTATGTGCCTTATTCATTCTCATTTTATCAATAATAAATCAGTACACCTTTCTTTTTCTCGGAAAAATTCAACATAACACAATTATATTGCAAGTTTGTGTAGTCTTAATATTGTGTTAACATTTTTGATGATTCTAACAGTACCAAAATAAACCAGATATATGTCAACGTCCCATTAGAATATCTTATAATTCCACGTCATAATTTAACATTATCCTTCGTAAAATTAATCCTTTAAGCCCTTTAATAATTCTAGTATTATCAATAATAAATGCATATATGTAATCTGCTCGTCAATTAAATTGAAATCTTGGAGAGTATGGAAGATAAGCAAAAGATTTTAAAATTATGTTGAAATTTTGATGATTCTATAGGTTAGAAAAACAAACAAATATACGTTAAATAACTTATATCAAGTGTTGAATCAAAAATATCTTTCCAGAACTTAATCCCTTTTATCCTTTAATCATTGTAATTATGTCAATAATAAATGACTATCCAAAAGCATGATCTTCTTGTCAATTAAATGGAAAATTTGGAAAGCATGCAACGTAAGCAACGGATCACGAAATTGTTAACATTTTGATGATTCTGTAGGTGCACAAAAAATCAAATATATGTTAAGCTAGCTTTTGTCAACGCAAGTGTATTTTAAAAATTCATTTCGTGCTTCTTCGGCATTTTTTCTCTATGCATACCGCAAGTAAATTTTCGCGTTGGGAATGCAAAATCGCTGAAGCAACATGAATGCAAAAGAGCGCGCAGAGCTGAGCTGAGAATGCCAATGAAAGAAGTTTAAATGAAGTACACAAGAATGCAATTTCACGAAATAGCATTACCATATGACATAACAGACGAATTTACATTTCATAAAAATGCACCGAGCCCTCTCTACTCGACGACTCATTGCGCTCGTTGCGTCTTCTTCATCCCACTCGTTGCCAATTTTTTACGTTCATTGTTGCCTATTGTGCGTCTTAATACATATGTTCATTTGTGATTCTGCTTCGTGAATAAAAAACAAAAGAAAAATGAAGTTGGCAACAAACGAAACGAAACGAAGCGGGAAGAGAAGCGAAGGGAAAGAGCAATTCTTAATTAATTTCGAATGCCAGCGTACTAATGATTCCTCTCGCTTTGGAAACTCGCGTGCGCGCACACACAAACACATTCGAAGGGTAAGGCAAGGCTCGAATTAAGAGCACGCCGCCCTCAAAATGTTTGTTTCGTCGGCATTTAATTGCCCGTTTAAATTAAAGGCCCACGCTATCTCCTGAAAGAGTCTTCAATCGTCTTGCATTTCGTTCATTGAGGCTGTTGCCCTATTTGTGAGCCTTTTCCCATTCGGGTGTCGCACGCCAGATTTGGCAAACACGATTTGAAGTTAATTAATACACAAACCAGCGTGAATAATGTCTTAATTGCGCGCCTGAAAAATACGCAATAAGTTTCAACATTTACATTCGAAAGTTGTGCAAGTGGCAGATTTACATTTTAGGTCACGCTGCGCGCATTCGATTCGCCTCGGTTTAATTATTCAATTAAATCGTGCAATTTATATGCAATTTTCCATAGTGTTCTTCGAATACCTACGAGCTGCCATTCTCTTTCGATAGTGCATCAGCCTTTGTTGGGAATTCCTTTGAAGATATGAAAGTACTTTTGTGCATTACATCTTCTTCAACGCGTTCTTTGGAGGGGTTGATTGAAGATGCTCTTAAATTTAATGGAATCAAATTTCGACACAAGACACAAAGATTTCATAACTTTTCCTTTGTGCATTTACCTGGCAAATTAACTACTCATACTCAACTTTTCATCTCTATGTCTTTCATCCCTTCTGTGTTCTCGCTGTTCGTGGAAATCTACAATTCCAAAATTACTGAAAGTTCAGGAAGTTGAGCCAAATTGTAAAGACGAGATAGCAACAAATTAACTCAACAACTTGATAAGTATTGTTTACTTTGTGCTAAAGAAAGGTTTCTTAATAAGTAAAAACTATTCTTTTCGATGAATGATTTGTTAAATACCAGAAGTTGGAACAAATTGCAACAGTGAGAAACTAGGAAATGCGGAAAACAAGTGAACAAGTTGGAAATTCTTTAATTCACGAAGTCATCAATTGTATGGTTTCATGTGACATGTAACAAAATAAGTTTGCAGCAGTATCGAAACTCATAGAGTGTGAATGCTTCCTGTAATCGATACACTTGACTTGTGTTTCACTAAAAGCAGACAGTTACATAGTTTAGCAATATCTCAGTCTAATTGCAGATCCAAGCTGGTGAATACGGAACTTGCGATCCAGGATATCAAATGTAATTTTGAGATGGGTTCGCTCAGCTCCCGTATGATTACACACATAGTAATATGCATGAATATGTTCTGAACAACTCGGGGTTAAGTAAACAAATTTTAAGCAAACATTTTGAACGCTACACAATGTAAGGATAATACGGCTTGCACAGGTAAACCTGGGCAAGTGTATTGAATTGTGTAATGTATTGTCATACACAACCTGGTCTTGTAGATTCAAATCAGGTATATCGGAAGACAGAGTTTGTTTGTTTTGCAAGCTTTGGGCATTAATGTGAAGTTATACTATTGTGCATTTATAATTACCTTCATACTAATCTTTTTAAAGAGTTTCATGGCGGTTCACTTGTGTTTAGGTATGTGACTTGTATGCATGCAACTACGCTACAAGTTGCATACATTATGACCGGCGTTAGATGTGAGGTTATGCAATTTGACAGAACCGAAGCCAAGCTTGAAGGGTAGTGCGTTATGAATTCTGTAATAGTGATTTTAGTGTTAAATAATCTTTGATCATCATAAATAATACTCAAAATTCCTTCAGGAGAATATTCTGGTGACGGTTGGCTGTAGGTTTCAGCGAATTCTTACTCATATTTAAGTAAGAATTTGCGGTAATATTGTGTTAAGCATACATAACCAACATGGTAACTATAACGTCATAAAATGTAGTATGTTTATAAAAGAATATTGGCAAGCTGGTTGAAATACGCATAACAGGATAATACGGATTGAACTTTGTTAAGCGAATATCGGGATATATAAAACACATGCCTAACATGCCGCATGCTACAATGTAGTACCCAACATGCCATATGCAACAGTATGGTGTCCAATTTGCCACAAGCTATAATATCACACAATTCCCATATTGACGTGTCTAACGTTTTAAGGGACTCTAAGAGCTCTAACCTCATGTCACATACAAGTGCTCATGATAACATTAATGTACAGTGACACATATTTCAGCCCCCAGTAATAATTATATATGATTGATGGCCTATAATAGATGCTATCACATCAAACAGTCTTTTCAGTGTAAAGAGTATACAGCTTGTTTGTAATATCACCACGTTTCATATTAGAAATGGGTAACATCTGCTAATGTATCATATTGGATGATTTCTATACATTGCTTTCGGTATTTCTCTTGACCATTACAAGTAAGTAACCAGATGCATCCCAGTATATGTATTCCTGTTTGTTTCAGAATGAAACTGCAGCTCTCAGCGAACTAATGACGATGGCCAGCTGGCTATTGAAGTACCTCTGATGGTGATTGTGTGATTGGACGCTGTGTGCTGGGAACTCTCAAAGCATAAGTTTTGGTCGGTCCTTCAGTTCGGGAAAACCCGAAACACTCGTAAATGCTTTGAACCCGCTGCACATATCGTGTACATTTTAAACTATGCCGGGTCGTGTTTAGCATTTCTGATATTTGCAAGCATTTAATTGACATTAGTACATCTCAGGAATTGGGATCCTTTTGAATAGTTTTGAAATAACGATCATGTTATGGCTTGTCTTTTGGTAATTCAATCATTTCTAGAACTATATACGAGACTGATATAATTCCTTTCAATTTGTATAAGCTAGCACAATTTTTCTATTGAGCTTGTCATTTATAGGTTAGGGGACATATTCATACACTCAATATTGTGAGCCAAACATGTAAACAAAGGGTAAAGATAATTGAATCTGCGTTAGTAGTTGGAGATAAATGTAAATAAATAATACATATAGCGAATCAATTAAAGTGGATATTGGTGTGAGGCTCAGTTAATTTAGTGATTTTGAAGAATTCATGCAATAACTAATAGTACCATTCGAATTGGGATTGATTGATATGCGCGTAGGTTAATAATCATATTTAGTGATAAAATAATGCTTATTTAGTTAATTTGACAATCAGTATAATGAACATAATAATTAAACGGTAATGCGCCGATAGTACTGCTATATGGATTCCAATTATTTCAATGATATTTCAACATGGTTATTGGCAGCGATTTCAAATAGGGTTAAATATTCATTTTATTTCATTATTATGCGATATCGAAATTGCTAGGATGTTATGCTTTATTAACTCGCTGATAGCGGGATGATATTATTCTTATAGTATTCACTGTTCTATAAACAAAAGCAATTAGTTATAACACAAGATTAATATCATAAAAGCAAGTCATAACATGTAAATATAATTCCCAAGCTTGTCATAATTGTTAGAGTTTAGATACATACTTAATCATTTATGATGTGGTAATTCAAACATCATACATCTTACGACTGAACGCGAAGTAATTTCGGCGGCCATCGTGCGTGGGTCTTTGCATTAAAGTGTGAAAAACAATAATAGTGAAATGGAATTGGATAATCTCCTGTTGTTGTCATGGTTGGAGAAGTTTTAGCAAGGTCAGTAAATCATTTTTTCAACATTTTCACTTGGTGCTTATTTTGCTTTCGTTAATGGATGAATTATTTTCGAAGGGTAAGATAAGGGTCTGCAATTGAATCAAAACATTGATCACCGAATATTTGCGGACGCATCATGTGTGTGGCATTAATTGAGTAAGTAAACCACATACGTCAAGAAATGGCAATTAGTTAGGAAAACTATCAGTTCAACATCCGAGCCGGCGTTATCTATTTCCTTGGCGCGCGCGCGTATATTAAGATAAATCATCTTTTATTTGCGCCGCGGCAGTTTTCTTATCGCGCTTAATTCGTCTCGAGCAAATGGCATTCGCCTTAGTGGATCCGAGCATGGAATCGCCTCATTTTTACGTCCGAATAATGCGCTCATAAATATCACCCTCGCGATGGTGTGCACGCGTTTTGCTTTAGGCTCCTTTCGCTGCCGATATTCATCCTCATAACATTGCCAAGAGCGCCCGTCACATGAAGACGAGCGCGCAGAAAAAAAAACACTCACATGCAAGGAAACGAAGAAGCAGTGGAAAGAACGAAGAGACAACCAGGAGTTTTTTTGTGTGTAGCGCGCAACAAAAAAGCATACATTGTGTATTTCTACATATCATACAAACATGGAATGCACCAGCAGCGCGTTCTCGCCGTATGTTTGCACAAAAATAGTGCCAGAATTGAGCAAAGTTCTAAAGAGTTATGATAACATTCTCTGCCATATTTCGCAATGCTCGCGCTAGGGATGACGAACAAGTTTCTCACCATTGTCCTTGAACTTTAATAATATTACATGCTTTCAAGTGAATTTCATAATTCACTATTGTTATTAACTCTTTAAACTTATACCTAATTTAAATATTCATGTAAAATATTAAAAGGTCGTAATTTACGCAAGTTTAAGGAGAAGTTGAAAGTATTTTTAAATTATTCCTGCGAAATGCAAGCTTGATTTAAAAATGCAGGAAAATATGAAAATTTTTGTCGGCGAAAATAATTCGCGGAAAAATGTGTGCTTGATATTCGAGTAATGTATATTTAAAACATTAGCACCCCTTGGTATTTTTACTTATTTTGCATTTTTACGTTCGTTTAACGCGCAAGCCAAGGCTCTCGGTATGATGTAATAATCAGGCGCTTGAACGCGTCAAAGAAGTGCGGAACGCGTATACGTTACGAGCGCCCATCTTATGTACAATTACCGTCAGCTTAATTAACTTAAATTACGCAGATTGCTTTCGCAACGCGTTCTATTTCAACGCTAAATTGCGCTGAAGCTGAAGCTGAAGAATTTTTGCTCATATTTTACGAAGCACGGCACGCCGCCGCCGTCCGGCCACTTTTTAATATTGCTGTTATAAAACAGCACGCACATAACAGCGCAGCGCTCACCGAACGGGCTGATGATAACAAGCCGAATGCGTCCCCAGAGAGAATGAAGTCGCATATGCTACTTCCGCTTGTTTTTCTTCGGGTGTTCGAGCAACGCTTTTATCGAATACTCACAATGTCCGTGCTTTTTGCGCTCTTTTTACGCCTGTTTGTTTGCAAGCACGCGAGTGAGTGGTTCGCGCCCGCGCGCGCGTTCACGGTCCGCTCTCGATGCAGAAAAGCTGGAAATAAATGTACGTACATACATTTTCATCGTTTCGATAAATGATTGATTCCTCCTTGGAGAAGAGACGCGCACGCGCATAACGAGATTTGCGCATCGCCCTGTCAACGTGTGGGGGCGGCGGGAAAGCAAAGCGGAGATGGGAATGAGAAAAAGCATCAGTATGTATCCTACCGCAGATGATAAACTCGCATGCGATGCGCTCAATTGAGTTAGGAGTTTATATCCGGAAAATATTCCCGATGTTAGCCGTCCCCCTCTCCGGGAACAAAATACGCAAACAGAGCCATCTCGAATTCGAATTCGCGTTCGGTAAACAACATGCATAATAAACACAAGCGGCAGCGGCGCGGGGCAGCAATGGCAGCGACGGGGGGTGGCAGTGGCTTTTGATTTTCTCATCTCATTGCGCTGGCAGCTTTGATTCGTTATTTGTCATTTTAACGATGCGCCGATGACGGAAACAGCAAACAGGAAATAAACAGGCTACGTTTCAATTAAAGCATACTCTATCGTTTTTTTTGCAACTACCGCAACACTTTTCAATTTGTTGTTTGCTTGTTTCGAGCGCCTGCATAAAGTGTCGTTTTATAGTTGGTAATTTCGACTGCGCTTGTTGCATAAACCACGAATTCTTTTTGTGCCCGCTTTTAGGGGATGTTTATTTATGGCGTATAACCGAAAAATGACAACGGGGAAAAATATTGAGTCGTAAAAAATTTTAAAACTTTGTAGTAATAAATTACCGTATTATTTTGATGATGGGCGTGTATTTTTTAACTTTAGTTGGACGCCTGTTTTGTAGTAGATTTTGCATTTTTATCGTAGCAAATAATAAAGAATAGTTGTCGAGTGCATATTAAATATTAACAGCAATATTTTTCTAGTGAACTAATCTAATGAAAAGCGACATATTGCGCAATGAAGTGCAAAAAGTGGATAATATTTTTTTGGGGATTTTGAAACGCGATATTTTAATAATAGATGCACGTATTTTATTTTATATTGTTCACAACTTTTCGGCGAATTTATTATTTTGTGATTTTAACGTAAAATAATGTTCGTATTACACTATTACAATATATATTATATGATTGATTAAAAAGTCTGCGTATTAACAATTCAAAATATAAAATAAAGCTTTGATTAAAAGCTAAACTAAACTTGCGTTTTATGCTATTAATATTAAAATACGTATTCATACCATTCACAAAGGTTTTTTTTCATATTTTGACATAACTATCGAGGATTTTAATCGAAAACTTAATACGTAATGCATTAAATTGATGAGTTTTATTACTCATTTTTGCAATGCTCTAATGCATTTATTTTAAAACGGAGAGTAAGTAGTCTTTATTAATTTTATTATATCAGATTTGAACTTTGTAATTTTACATCCGCTTAATAATTTGCGCGCTGCAACAGTAGTAATAATTTATAAAGTGCATACGTACGGCTGCCAGACGTAGAAAACTAAAATATTCGCATAGCGTATTAATGCGTTTAATTTTACCTTACGCGAATTTCATTCCGTTCAACTTTTGCAATTTGTTGTTTAGCTCTCTCCCGACATCAAACATTTCGCCCAATGCGAATGGCGCGCTCCAGCAAAAGATCACTTTGATACTTCTTTACGAATGTGAAATGTTACGAACGTAGACAGTTATGACTTACCTACTTTCTTGTTCTTCTACGCTTTCGTTTTTTCGCCCTCGTGCGCGTTGGACGCGGTTTTCCAGTATTTAATTTGAATTGGGAATTTAGCAAGAGTGGCAGAAAGGAAATTCACTTCTTTGATATGCGCACGCGGAATGACGAAACCGACAAAAAGAAAAACATCCTCGGATCTTTTCAGCCTTGATCATTATTTAATCATTAAAATTCGACGAAATTTCATTTCGACTTTTTTTCGCTCTTCTGTGGCTGATTCCAATGCATTAGAAATGTTTTCAAGCGGGATAAGATGCGAATTAATATCTAATGAATTCAAAAGTAAAGGAAAACGGGCAACGAAACAGAATTTTTAATTAAATTATATTTTCGTTATTACTTTTGACTTTTGCCTCGGGGACATGATGGAAAATTAGAAATTATTAAAATAGTTTGCTTTATGCAATACAAAAAAATCGGTGTTTGTTAGAAACTCTGACAAAATATAATTATGTAATGCAAGTTCATATAAAAGTTGTTGACATCCAACGGGAAATTGAGCTTCATTGCTTAGCAAATAATCGTTAAACTCGGCTGTGGAAAGTTTTAACGTGCACGCATTAAATAAAAATGCAACAACGTGCAAGTTGGTTGGTCGCGTAATTTTTGTGGCTTACTCTTAAACAAATGAGGCGAACTGAAACAAAACTAAGCCAGACGACGCGTATGAATTATAATAAACACGACGATTGCCGCTCGTGTTTCGTGTCACAAAAGCGAAAGACGTTAAAACAAGGCTCGTCGTATTATTCCAACGAACAAACGTGAATGTCGTCCTTTACGTTTGCCGCCAACGCACAATACATAAAGGCGGCGGTGGCAACGAGGACGACGACGACGGTGGCGACGTGTGTGTCGTGTGCGCCCGTAATAGAAACGTTTATTACATTATTCGTGCAACTAACGGCGTTATTTATGTTGGGAACATTCCCTGCATTCTTGCACTATGGCCACTAGTGAAGCCGCCTCCGCCGTGTTCCTGTCTTTGGCTGCTGCGTTCCGAGCCTTTATATTCCTATAAATATATCTGCCGGACAACGTACGTTTTTGTCCGAGCGCCATATTTTTTATCGTTGTTGCGTTATTGTTTTTTTCTCGACGATGACATGAGGCGGCAATAAAAAGCGATAATATATTGCTGCCTCTCATTCTTTCATGGTGCGTTCGCGCGCGCGTTTTAAGCGTGAAGAATAGACTTGTAAATTGCAATAATTGAAAATGTTGTAAATTAGTCCGAGGCTAATTAAATTGTGTTACTACTTTCGCTGGTAAGGTAGGTAGAACAAGAGCGCAAAATTTGACCCTTTTTGTTCGGCGAGGTGCACACTGGGGGGCGGGGGGAGGAAAAGGAAGAAAATTCAGAGGGTTTGTGAACTTTGGGTCCTGTGCGGAAATATTGGCGAATTTAATGAATTTATTGGAGAGGCGGCTGAGGTGCGATGCGCACCTAGCGCACAAACAGAAAGTAATTTCGTTTCAGCCTCGAGCGGCTCGCGGCGGTGGCGGTGTCGACGACGGCGGCGAATGTTTGCGTGCGTCTGGCATCTTTGACCCCTGCGCATTGGAGAAACATACGTTTTGGGAATTATATTTTTCTTTTTACTCCCAGAGCTCCACTTTTTTCGTTCGGGGCAGCAAAACTCCTCATATTTTTCTTCGTGTTCTAATCTGTTTTCTGCACATTAAACGCGCGCAAAAAGTGAGGTTAAACCTCTCGGAAAGGAAATCAAACACGGTATATAATTCATTTACTTATTACGGGACGCTGAGGGCAAAAAATTATTTATACGCGGGCGTGTTCGCTGAATCCGCAATGAGAGAGCGAGCCTTCGCCGCCGCCGGATTTCTTCGTTCTCCGGAGAATATTTTCATACTTGGCATGCGCGCGCGGCGGCGACGGCGGCAGCGAACGTGCGTTTGGCACGCCGCGTCGATATAGATCTTTCATATTTTTCGGCGGCAAATACAATTCGAAAGATAAATACGCGAGGAATTAGAATACACATGAAAGAGATTGTTTATGCCCTTCGAGGCACGAGCGGCGTGCAGATAATGGGAAATTAACACAAGGCTTCGGCTTGTTTTTCAATTTTCTCCACGCTCGCCCGCCATCCCACTCTCGTGCTGAGCTGGGCTGCCTCCGCCGCCGCTCGCTGGCACGACGTAATAGAATTACACGGGGATTCGAACGGTTTTCCGACGATGATCGGGATCAATTTAGCGTGTCTCGCATAATTTCGCAAACGCGTGTGGAGGGCGGCTGCGGCGGGCCGCCGCTGCGTGTTACGGAAATGGGAGCGTTATCACCGCACACACTTGACGAAAATCGAGGGATTGAACTTAACAATTCCCATACGCGAACGCCAGCGCATTTCCCAACTTAATTTCACTTAATAATAACTTTGCGCGAACTTTGCATTTGCATATGTCAAACGTGTGCCGCCGCCGCACACGGAATAGTTTCCAATTTTCGCTGGCTTTGCGCGAGTGTTCGTTTAATTAATGATAATTTGTACATTGCAATCGTGCTGCCTCTCGCTGCTGTTCATTATTTAATTAATCAATTTCCACTCTTTGCCATGTTCGTGCTATGAACTAGAAGTTATTTTTGTTTCATTGATTTACACCAAATAGTAATGAACATGAATTAAATTCGTATAATGTTGATTTGAACCCAGGAGAATTTTACCGATCTAAGTAGTTTGGGGTGGCGCTGACCTTAGGTGAATGGGGGGCTGTAGGACATATATGCTCGGAAACCATTGTTTTGCACGATTTATAATATTAAAATATATATTAATTTTCTCTGTCAATTGTGAAAGATTAATTCAACTTTGCATGCGTCGTAGAAAATAAGAAAAGTTTAGATTTTTAATATAAAACTTGACAATATAATTTGAAATTGCATTGTGCGACTTAAACTAGGAAAATTAGTGCGCAAATATTTAGTTTGCGTTTTAAAAGAAAAGTTGGAAAACTCAATTTAAATGGCAACTTGGTTGGTTGCTGCGATGCGATGGTGCGACAATTTCCGAAGGAAACTTGACGTACAGTTAAATCAATCGCGTAATTGTTTTTACCGCGCTCGCGCCGGCGCGCTGTGAGCGACATCAAAATTTATGAGATTTTCATATAGTTGGTGCGCGTCGCGAAGAAACTTAACTCGCCGCCTCCGAGGATTTCAAAGTTATAGCGACTGTTTACTTTATCGCACGAATCGGATGGATGTGAAACTTTGACCGGCGCGAATATTCATTCCTTCCATCTAGGATTATCCACGTGCGTACTATCATCTTTCTGCGGTGCGGTGCGGCGCACGGCTAACTTAATATGCAATTACTTTGCGTGCAGAAAAATGAACTTGCGAGCGTGCACGCGGGCACAAGACATAGCATTAATAATAAACAAACAGGATAAACGGATGACAGTTGCAATGAACACGATTTCACAGGGAGGGCGAGACAGGCCGTGTCGTGTCGGCAGAGAGACATGACGGCTGGGATGGATGTGCGCTTACCTTCCACCAGGTGATGACGGCCGGGGGGCGGGAGCCCTTGCATTTGCATGTAATATCCGTGCGGCGACCGGCGCTCAGCGGCGCATTGTCGCCCTGGAGGCGAGCTTCGAGCGGACGCAGGTACATGTCGACGGCGACGCGTACGACGAGCGGCGGCTGCAATTGACTATTGCTCACCTCGCAGCTGTACACGGCGAGCAGATGCGTGCGCGCCAGCTTGTTGATCTTGAGCACGTTTTGCGACTTCTTGCGCTCGGGGAAGTGCTGCGTGTCGTCCGAGATCTGCTCGCCGTCCCGCCACCACGTCACACGCGGCGGCGGTTTACCTGCAAACGAAAATTGTGATATATTAATACGTCGGCGACTGCTACTTGCAGGAAATCCACACGGCTTGAAGCACATCATAAATCTTCACGCCTTAAAGAATCCGTGCTCATAAATATTTCAATGTGCGTTCTCGCCACCCTCGGTACGATTTCTTTTTGCGCTTCTTTCTTTTCGCGCGTCACCCAACAACACTGGATTCCTTTTGATAAAGATAAATTCGAAAAACATAATTTTACCGAATATTTTTTTTTGCATTGAGCGAGCCACAGTGTGGATATTAATATCTTGAAATAATTTGTAAACGAAAAATGTTCATTATCGCCTTGGGTGCACTTACGTAAATACAAAAGAAGCCTAATTGCACGCCGCCTCCGACGACAAATATTACCTACATTGCATTAGCAAGCTGAATTGCTCCTCAGCGTGTGAGTCTTGAAATTCTCTTCTCCTTGGCGTCATGCGCAATTCATTACACATGGGTAATCTATTTCAGAGTCATTAGACTGTTTGCATATTGTTAAATTATGCCCAATTTATCGCGCGCGAAACGCAGCCGAGTGGAAAATTGAAATTATTTTTACGTTGTCTGCCGCCGCCGCCACCATTGCCGCCGACAACGACGACGACTGATTTATTTAACAATCGTAGGCTTGCGCTAAAGAGACGCACACACGCCCAGTCCGCACATATCTCTTTATAAGCTCGCCGACGTATATAAATTACGATGTTTGCCATTTTTTCTCGTCGCGTTCTCTTCGCAAATCTATTTTTATGTCCTTCAAATTCCCTCTCTATGTAGTTTGGCTACATTACAGGATCTCGGATAATATATGAACTGCAACCGATATCGAAGTGCGCGCACCCCGGCTGAGTACAAAAAGCTGTCGTCCTAGTCCAGGACAACGCTACGTTTTCAATATAATTGGAAAATATGTGCACGTGCTGGCAGAGGGTTTTGCATAACGAAAGACAACCGCTTCGCATGTCCTTTCTTCCTAACCTGCGACTGCAAATATTTATGCAAAATTTTTCAATATACGGAAATTCTAAAAGTGCTCTTACGGCATTTGAAGCAAAAATAAAACACTGAAAAAATCACTATAATAAAAATATTGGTTTTGTATAAGAGTTTCGTTGCGTGCTGGGGAAAAAGTTGGGCTGTGAGAGTTTATGAAATATTAAAATTTTATGTTGATTTAATTAATTTATAAAACTATAGAAACAACAACAACATTAACACTAGATTATATATCATTTAACGAGGCGAACTTTGCACTTTATCCGGTCGCTTTGTTGTTTTTGCGTTTGGCGGCGGCGGCAGAGCACGACCGCTAAAAACAATCCGTCTCAAGTGGAATGTTGCCCTCGGTTATAAAAGGCGTACATCTAAAGAGCGCGTGTGTCTGCGACGAAATGAGTTTCGTTAATGATGTCGCAAAAGTCGTATAAAAACATTTGGCGCAAAATTTTATCGGCGTCATTGCAATGGCGCATTAAAAAGTTGCTAACATATTAACGATACTGGCACTTCCCTGATGCGCGTCGGACGAATGCATGCATGATGATGATGATGAAAAGTTGCTTGACGCGCAATGTGTTCATTGAATGCACAACAGCGGTGACGCTGGCGGCGGCAACGGCAATGGCAGCGGCGGTGACGGTTGCCTTATCCAATCTGTTCATCTCGTAGTGATTCTGTGTGATATTCGCGCATGCTTACTCGAGCGCAATCATTAGTTCAGCGACGCACACATAACAAGCGCCTCTATTGAAATTAATTATATGGGAGCCGAACGCGCAAACTGCAAACTCGATGCCGTCGCCGCCGCCGCGTGTACATGTGTGCATATAATAAATACGTGCTGCTTGCTCTTCAAGTTTGCGCGAAACCGAATCGTGTCGCGCGGCGACTACGCAAACTTCTCACTTAACGCGATACACCAACATTGCGCGCACGCGAGGGCGGCTCAGTTTGCTTATGCAATTCCAACTATCTCATACCGCGTATCGCGAACACGTACAGGCGGTGGGTGCTGCAGCCGCCGCCGCCTCGTCCCCCTCGCGCGAATAATTAGATTACCCCACCTCCGCGTTATCGCCGTTGAATAGTAATCATAATGATATCAAAACATACACGAATTGGAAGTTGCGCAAAAGTTAACATTGAGCAGATTTTAGCCTCCATACACTATACGCGCGCGCAAACAACGCGAGCGCATCATAGTCGCATTTCATACTTGAATTATTGCATGTGAATTACGCCTCTGTAATAATAATGCGAGAGTTTCACAACAATTTCAATTTTCTTCCAATTTGGATGCGTATGAGGCGCGCGCACGTAATTAATTTATATTCGGGGAAATATTTATTTAGGTTGTGATTAACCGTTTCGCATGCGCCTAAACAATATAATATTACGCTGGCGAACAAAAATCTTAATGAGCAAGTAATGAGTAAGAGGCGAAAGTTATAATTACTTTCTGTTTGAATTTTATCAATTTTAAGAGAGAGATTGATATCTCTCGTGAGATTGGATGAACATTTTTGGATTTTATTAAAAAATTCAATTAGTTTTTATTCAAAATTTTCAATAAATTCCCGCCGAAAAAAGTGATTCAGTTTAATGGGGCAATGGACACTGAAATGGCTGCTGGTCGGCACCGTTGATAAAACATTTTGCAGCGCATAGCACGAAGACACGAAAAAACAACATAAAGCGTCCACTTTTTTATATTAGCTACCTTGATGTCAATTGTTATAGCGCACGCACGCGTGCGCGCGAAGCGATGACGATCGAGTGAAATTTTATTTTATATCTCGGCCATCAGCCATCGACCACTACAACGGGCGGCGTGCGCTCATGTTTTTATGCTCTCGCGTTGCTCTCTCGCCGCCGCTCGCAATTTTTTTCTTGCCGACTCCGTCGTCAAACGTTGCAGCGCACAGCCCATTGGCATGCGAAGTGCCGCCCGTCGCCGGTGGTCAAACGCAGAGTGCCCCTGTCATCCCGAATTATGGACGGTCGCTCGTGAAATGATCCACATGACGTTAACCGCACGCGCACTTTTTTATTCGCCCACCGCCCACAATTTAATAACATTCGACTTTGCATATTATTTATTCACATTTTTGCTTATCTCCTCGGGCGCATCGCTAAAGGTTTTTACTATTTTTCGGTTTATTTCTGATTTTATCAATTTTTTATTGCAAGCTCTATCTCTAAGTTAACTTGGACGTTTATAGGTTTTGATAAAAAAAATCCCAAATCATTTTTTAAAGCAGAATGAATTGAATTGGCCCAAAATCTCTGTGTAGAATTATAATTTTCGGCGAGGCTGATAATGAACAATTGATATGAAGTATTGAAAGTACAATTCATAATGAACTTCCTTGCAAATTCCACGACCATAATTTTTGGATTATAATCCTATTAATTAGTACTAATTGGCAACTAACGCTGTGCCATACACGCGATTAAATTCAATTATAATGCGCATTTAATCAAATGATTTGCAAAGCAAATCGATGCGCATGTTCGACTGCGACTGCATGCCTTTCACCGACTTCCGCAAGTTATTTAGCATAAAGTTGCGTATATATCGCGATCAAACCGAATTTGCAGCGCGGTTATCGCGAGGTACGGTGGTGCGGAGGCAGCGGGAGCGGCGAGTGCACGCATTCACAGCTCGATCTTCCTTCTGTGCTAAATGCTTGAATAACAGCAGCAGCAGAGGCAGCAGAAGCAGCTTCTTACGTTCTCGCGCTACCGCTGTGCGAATTTCGATTTAGCACTAATTAAACTCTTCAATAATTCATGCTTCTCCACGCATTCGTGCACTTCGCAGATAAACGAAGCGTTTAGCATTTAGCATTTTATATCAGCCGTGTTACTTACGCATCGAGGAAAAGAATTACCATGCGCGCTGAAAATAATTTATCGAACTCATTAAACGGCTCCATTCTTTCCTCCGAGGAAATATAATGTAGGTAATATATGCGCAAAGATACATAAACTAAAGCGTACGGCCCACCGAGTTTATTGATTAAATGCATAGAGTATAGCATGTTGGCTGCGCGCGGAAAAGAAGTCATCGTCGTTGTACGCTTTAATATTTACGAGCGTTTTTCTCTTCGGCGGCGGCAGCCGCGACGATGGCGGCGGCTAAGGTGTATGTTAACTTGGTGTAATAATATTACGAGCTGAAAGAAAAGCGCTCGCGCCACTTCCGAGGTGAACGCACCCGCGCTTTATGATATTTTATCACCGTGCAAGTCGTAACTCATGTTTAATTTAAATAAATACGCATGCGCTTTAGTAATAACCGCAGACGGCGCGAATCACGATAGAAAATTCTTGTAAGAGAGGATATAAAATTATTCTGTTTATCGCTGTGCGCTCACGCTTTTAATGGCTTCGTAATGAAGAAGGAAAATACTTTACCTCCAGATGCTGAGCATGTCAGTGCTAAACTTGCGCCCTCAGCGTAGGCGGAAGTGATGCCATTTTTTATCGTTCCACGGTCATCCGAGACTTGTATTCCTTGTGGTGGAACTGTAAGAAAAATATCAAAATATTATTCGCACGTTATCGCCGTAAACAAAATGGAATTTATTTATAGGAAAAAACATGTTTTTTGTTAAGTTAATGAAATATTAAATTTATTTGTTTCGATGAAACGAAAGGAAATCGATAACATTACGGTCCTTTGAGGTTTTGTTGAAATTATTTGCTGCAAGAAGTCATCGTATGATTAGTGATCAAAGATAATAATAATAATGGTTTAATTAAAATGTAGCCATTGAAAACAAAAAAAGGAGCAGCGAGAGAAAAATATCAAATATCAAAGCGCAAAAAAAATGGTAGAAAAGATCAAATGTACGCGCATTTTGTTTGTGCCGCTCTTTGTGCGGCATTGCAACGCGTGGGAGAAGATAACAATGGTGCGCCGCCTCATTAATAGCATACAACCGGCATATAAACACACATATCCTTAAAAGCAGCAACAACGGCGGCGGTGGTATAATGCTTTTTTCCTCGCTTGGAACGCGCGGCGGTGGCGGCGAAAGCGGCTGCGTCTTCCACGCGTTATGATAATGGCGCGCCGCAACGACTGTCGTCTTTCAGTGTACTCGCCGACGTTGGAAGGCAAAAGGGCGCGCACGCTACAGCTTGTTGCTTTGCGTTGCAAGTAAGTAAAGGGAAATCGTGCGCGGGCGGCCCTCTAATGTAACACTGACACGGGCACCGCCGCTGCCGCCGACGACGACTACGTCGACATCGACGCCGCCGAGTAAAGACAACAATTTGCTCTTCGCGTGTCGCGCGCGCAGCGTATTATCGCACAACGAGCACTATGCAGTTTCGCCTTTGTTCCGTCTCGCTTGTTCGCTGAATAATTGCTAGTGGCGCGTTTTGAAATTTACTAATCGCGCACAATGGGCGCTCTCGCGAGCAGTCGAGACATTTGCGAACCGAGTCAAGAAGACATTGCCGTCAAACTCCCATTTGCAGTTTACTAATGCCGTATAGCAGTTTATAATCTAGGTTAAATAATTTTATTGTAAGTACTTACTTGGAACTCGTGAGAAAACATAAAAATTAGAAACAATTTGAAAGCGAACAAAGTACCATATTTTCAGACTATAAGACGTGACTTATCTAGAAAAATGAACTTAAATTTAGAGTGCGTCTTATCGAAAAATAAAACTTCTTCTGCTCAATTAGTCGTTTCTAAATACCTACATCTTATAAAGTGTCGGAATATTCTGGGAATCACTAATTTACCTATATTCTTTGCTTAGAAGTACAATGTTAATAATAACCGGAAACTATAATCAGAAAATTATTTTAAAATACATTTCTCTAAAAATTGTCTTAAATTTGACATGCGTCTTGCCCTTAATTGCGTGTTTTAAACCGGGATATAAGTACGGTAGTTAATTTTTACAAGAAATATTTTTGCGGTTATTTTTATAAGTTTTGCTATCAACATATGAACATGGATGAGAAACATGGTGATCAAAATTAATTCCATGCTGTGGACGAGGACGTTTTAGTAAGCAAAGCAGCTGCATTCAGCGCATATTTAATATTAAACGAAGTCGAATTTGTTTAGAAGTTTTCTCAACGCTACTTAGAGTGCGCATAGATGGTCTCTTTCATAATTCAAAACGCTTCATGCATATTTATGCATCGTCGTCGCGCCGAGGCGAATGCAACGCGTTCCTTCGTTCGCTCGCGCGCGCGAGATGTTCTTATAACGAAAGTGGAGGAAAATTTACCGTTTTTCCAGGCGACGCCGGCGGTGGCAGTGGCGGCAGGCGTTCAAGTCGACGATGTATATGCATCAGCGTACGGCGCGCCGGAATGTAATAAAGTTGCCATCCTCAAAATGTTATTGCCGTACAAAGGGAGCAACAAAAAGTGCGCTGCGTGTGTAGAGATGATACGTGTGCCCTTAGCTGCTGCGCATCATTTTCGTCATGAGCTGTGCGCATTGCAACAATAAAAACGCAAACAATAGTGAATCTAAATAATAGAAGAGGAGGAAATGGTCGCATACGCTTATCGTGACTGTCGGTCGGTCGGCGGCAACAGTGGCGGTGGCAACGTTTCATATTTATCGCGTATGTAAGGTGCGCGTGCGTTCGAGGACGCAATGTTCTACTTAGCCTTTTGTATTCTTTGCGACTTATTTGTCCATTTGTTACTTTGATAGCTTTGTCTATGCGGGGATGATTTATGTTTTGTAAAATATTCATACGGGATAAGAACAAGATATATATTTTTTTTCTTTCTGCCACACTAAATGCAAGGGTTGTCTTTAGGAATTCCACCCTTTTTCCCCGGGAAACGTGTTAAGACTATTATTGAGTTGCTGTGTGTTTTCACGTTGATTTATCATGAGTAGAGGAAACATGTTCCTCAATCATTAATTAAGATAATAATTAGTAAGCATTGTCTCAGAACACGGAAAATTCACAGATGTTCATTGGGAATATGAACACACGCATGAAACGTGAAATTTATGGGCAAATATATTGTGCAAACCGCGAGGAAACAATAAGACATATTGAATTATACTCGACATCATACATGCGCGCAGCGAGATGATCTCGGCATGGGCGCACACGCGTGCGCTGCGAAATTAATCATATCCCAAATTGCTCCCTAATGCTCTCGCCGCCGCTCGTGCCACGCGTACAGTACAGTACATGTGAGTTACGTAATCGCGGGCGAGATGAGTTTTTGATTATGCACCACTATGCGCACCGCCGGGCGATTTACCATACGCGGAGATGAGCATTTGAAACGAGTGGTAATAAATAGATAATGGGCGCTCTCCGGCCGCGGCCGGGCGGCTCCGGCTCCGGTTCTGGCTCCAGTTGCGTTCTGCTCGGCGATTCCTTGCGGCACAAAGTGGACCGAAGGAGGACAATAGGGCAAAAACACAAACAATAAGATTGGTTTGTGGGGCGGGCGGCGGCAGCTTTGGCGTGTAAATGTTTGAACCCGTGGATAATTTATCTTCAAAGCGAAAACGCATTAGATCTAGTGCGGAAGAACAAGCGGGGCCACTCGAATGCCCTCCATTCCGTTTATCACTTCTTGGCGGGCGTGTGCGCTCGCAGGACAATGTGTGTCCTGCGATGCTGCCGAAGGATCAATAGGTAAAAGTAGTACACACATCCTGGCGCGTCTCGTTCAATTATTAAACGAAAAAAGAAAGGAAGACACGGCTCTCTATAGCACCAGCCTGTCGCCTCGATACGAAGGACAATTTAAACTTTTTCGCTTCTCTGTCGCCATTTTGTCAGCCGCCACCTGAGTGTGAAACTCGATAAACAATTGGCAAAGAGTCATGCGTGAATTTAATTTATTAGGCGTCGATGGAGGAAGGGTGTACATGTTATTTATAAATGAAAATACAGGAAATTCTTTTCATCCGTGAGTGGATGAACAAATTACGAAAATAGCCTGCTATTTATATGTGCGATAACCATCAAGTCGATGTGAAAATTGTGGAAAATTTTTGCGTTCACATATGAAATTTCCCGGAATTACCTACAAGAAGGGTGCGTTTCATATTAACATTCTATAAAGCAGAGATCTCTTTGTATTTAGCAAAGCAAATATTTGCTACAAATCGGGATTACAATTTTCAAAATTGAAATTACATTTATGAGTTTACGAAAAAATACGATAGGTCTACAAGATTTTCAATTATGACTTTTAGGCGTAGGTAAATATTGACAGATTGAAGAAAAACTTATTGAAACGCCAATTAATTTAATGATATACGCGTGTATTTTCTGCCTTTATGGCTTATTGATTACACCATTAATTACAAAATTAATTGCCCTAATTTATCGAGATGTTTACATGTTTGGAAACGCATTAACTTCTTAAATCTTCTTCTAAATAATGATTTATGCACGATACCTAGAATATTTTTGCAATATCACAATGGACTATAATTTTACGTGCGCTTTAACGATGCTTGAATATGCGCTACGTTTATTATAATAAAATATGTTGTAGTAATGGCCGAAATTAATTTTCAATATAGCAATATCAATAATGGGATTTATTATTTTGCGTGGTAAAATGGATGTTTTTAATATTTTACAACGTTTTAATGAATATTAATGGAGGGCAAAAAGTAATAGTACAAGACGAAGTTATTAATAATGCATCATATTTTATCCAACTGCCAATCTTGATGCTATTTTCGAGAATAAACGAAATACTCAACGGTGCGTACGAGATTTATTATGTACAACAAACACATCTGTTGTTTTCCTTTTGTACGTATGTACGTTACGCGGCGGCAGGATAACGTTTTATTGAAATCATTTTTCACGTGCAAATCCACGGAAATATTCAATTCTCTCTGTTGTCGCGCACAGCGCACGCACGCATGCGTCGCTTGAAACAAATAAAGACAAACAAATAGATAACAAAAACTAATTGTATTCGTATTTAAATATCGTACTTTTTATGCGCATTACACGCATTACCACACACGCGCACATATTCTGCGCTCAGCAAACAAGTAAATAATAATCCTTTGGGCGCGCACGCTGCGAACGCAAACATGGGCACGCCAGCACAAATACAAAACACAAAACGCAGATATGCATTGTGTATTTGTTTAAATTTACAGTTATTCAGATTTATTTGGCTTGCCGCCGCGGCCTCCACCGCTGCCCTCCCAGTGCGCATTGTTATACTTTGCGCGCCGTATGCGTCTCTATTAGCTACGTGCGCCTAGGCTAGGCGCACAAAAAACAGGGGCAGCTCGAAATTTAGACCCCCCCTAAAAACATTGAGGCTCTCTCTGTACGCGCATGCGTTTCGTGTTTTATTTTTACTTCTGATACAACAGCGACACGCGCACGTGATGAAAACGTATAAATTCACATAAAGGCAAGTTGCACATACCGAGTGTGCAAACGCGATTCGGCAATTCGCGAGCGAGGTTTGTGTACGTAAATAGCGCGTTTGATGAACATTTAATTTATTTATAGAACGAAGGCCGGCTGGCGGTGAAAAGAGTCGGCTTAGTGCACCCGAGAGGGATGATTTACGTTTTACGTACTGCACTGTATGTACGTTTTATTTGGACTGCAGTACGTGCTTTCACAGTTCGAATGATTCGTGCGACGTTTTCATCTGCAAATGCGACGTTCGCAACAGCATCACTAATGCTATCAACAATTCGCTGAAAGCGATTTTCTCTTATTATCGAAAGTACTATTGCATGCTATGCTGCTCGCGAAACCCATCAGTGTGATCAAAGTGCATATTAAAATTTTGCAACGACACCTGTGATTGTTAATTAATTCAATTCAATTACACACAAATAGAATGCGAACTCGCGAAAAAATTAAAGCGAATGTTTTATTCGAATTCGTACGAATTGATAAATTGACTCAAATTTTTGAGTGACATTTTTAATGTGAAATAAATTTTTGGGCACGAATAACTCAATTACGAAATTGCGTTTGACGAGCGAGTGAATTTTATGAAAATTAAAACAAATTTAATTTTATTTCGCATTCATGCGTTTTTTCGCTGCTTCCGGCCGGAAATTGCAATAAGGGCGTAAACGCAATGAGCACATAATATGCACGTAGGACGAATGCAACATGCAAAACGCATTTGCAAGTAAACTCCTCTTCTCTCAGCGTATGTACCTACTCGAAAATGTGAACAACATCTAGCGAAAACGACATTTGCCTCGCGGTGAACAAATCTCGTAAAAAATTGCACTCACGTCTCTCGGCGCAGTCCAAACGAACGAACGAACGAACGAACGAATGAACAAACAAACAAAACGTGCAGATTGTAAACGGGAAAATTGCTTGTTTAATGTATTTTTTACAGCGCGTGCGCCGCCGCCGCGTAGTCAGTCAATAACGTTCGCACACGTTGCATTTTACTAGCAATAATTTCCACCTTTTATCTCAGCTTTATTCTATCTGTTACTTTACACCCGGCAATAATTTACGCCCTTAGCGCGCACGGCGAAATCAGCTAAATGACCGACCAGCCAACCGCCCCACATGCACGCTGGCGGTGAGAGCACGCGCGAGAGTGGCTGCTTGAACGTGTAATAAATACTTGAATATTGCTTCACCTCAGCCTTCAGCCGCACGGAATAGTTTCTTAATGTTTTCATATAATTAAATCAGAAGGCGGCCTGAACCGCCCCAATGTATTACTCTGCGGCGGCGGTGGCGGCAAAGTGATACATTGTTATTGTCCGAAATGGGCTTGGGGCTTGTTTCGTTGCATTAATTTTCAAAATATTTTGGCATTCTCTAACAGGATAATAAATGACTCAACCAGCAGGAAGTTTAAAAATTTGATGAAAGATAATTTAAACGGATGACTTTTATAAAAGTTTTCGTATTTACTAGAAAAAATATATATATATATGGACAACAAATACAACAAATAGACTTGGTAATGTTGTAAAACATAATGGTAGTTAATTTTCCGTCTGGTTTCACAAATGAAAAATTATTAACTATACGCAGATAGTAGTTGTTTCGCAAATTACGAATATGAAATATTACGTCGAGTTTGCCGTTTGTTTACGAATGGAATTTTTGAAGCATGAAGAATGCACAATACACAATTAGCATCCTTTAGCCGCCGCCATGGCTGCTGTTTTCCGCTTCTTTCACGCTCGCGCCACCACAGCGAACGCGATGAGATGAAAGCAGCGCATTCATGTGCTACATGGCGTAAAGTTAATTCGCGCAAATGGATGATCAATTTTAAGTACGCTGAAAAGTTTACATTATTTCACCATCATTAATTATTGCATTGTGGCGAGCGAGCGCATTTATTAATTAAGTCGATCGGTTAATTGCGATCGGCGCGTGGACTTTATCACAGAGTGAAGAAGTTACTTTGCGAAACGACGTGAAGGAGGAAGAAGAATATTCGAAGTGTAAATTGCACTAAATTGCAAAAACGGCCCGATAAATCAGCAAATAAAAAAGTCAACGCACAAGGGTAGGCGGCCGACCGTAATAAATTACGAATTAAACATGTCGGCGGCAAAGGTTTTTAGTGCGACCGCCGCCGCCGCCCCCCATACGCCATGCGTAAACTTTTTGATCGCGCCTGTACCGTGCCGCCATACGAAAATTCTATACAGGTTGAGTGCTGCTGTTTGCCGCCATCGAAAGAACAATGCCGCACACGAGGCGGTCGAGTGAAAATTTAATTTTACGCAATTTCCACGTAAAGTGCAATATTCGTTGTTATGTTGCGCTGTTAATTTGTATTTTCACCATTCGCGCGTTGGATTGCAACACTTGACACAGTTTTATTCGACGAGTCGACGAGCGCGGCTGTTTAAATATTGCAATGAATTGATGCATGTAGCACACAATGTTTACAACGAGTATTTTATGTTTGATGCGTTGTAGAGGCGGGCAGGCTGTCCAAGGTGACCTGTAGCGAGGACGCATTGGGAATACGAATGTGCGGCGCGCGGCGGCGGCAAGTGCGGCAGTTGCGGCTGTGTTGGACGGGCAGCATCAAGTTAACTTTTCGCGCAGGCCGAGAGCGGCCCAAGTGAGTGGGCAGTCATGCATTTGTATGGCTAAGAAAGCGAGCTGACGGAATTTTATCAAACGCATAGCGGCACGAACAAACGCGCAACGACATCGCCGCGGAATGCGCCGCCCCCGCTGCCGGTGAGAGCAGGACTGTTGAATATTTCAACTATTTCATTTCGCCATTTCATCATTATTATTCCGTCTGCGACGTGTACGCAATCATTTTCCGCCGTTCGCCGCGCGCCCAAGAAAACGGCAAAGCGTTGCTCGCATTTTTGTTGCTAAACCGCACACGGAATTGAGTAAAACAAGAAAATGTTTTATAGCGCTCTTCGCAATATATTTTATGCTCTTCTATTTCATAATGCTGCAAATTTATATAAATATTTATTATGCGTAAATATTTAATGCCTAAACAACATGAAAATATTACAAATTTCATATTTTCTCAACGCGCGTATATTTCATCTCCCATTTTTTTAAGTCTCAAGAGGAACAGCGGTACTTAATAAAACATGAAAATTTGTTTTAAAATAAGCACGCAGGGCGGAAGTTGTAGTCAAAAATCGAATAAGCAATGAAGATTTGTATTTATCGAAGAAGAAATTCAAACAAATTATTCAGCTTTCAAATCTGAGAGTAAATGAAATTACGCTTGCAAAAGATATAAAAGCTGTACATATATGAATTATTAAATTATTCTATTATCCTCTTTAAAATATTTAATTCGAATGAACGAATTTAAAACTTTAATTAAATCGCCTCGCATAAAATATAAAAATGCAATTGAAAGTAATTGAGGCATTTATGAAAATAAAAAGCGCAGCAACTGGAAAAGTACAAAAAAAAAGTTTTATAAAACATAAACAAAGCGAATGGGGAGGAAAAAACGTGAAACATTCCAGCATAATGCGCATTGCAATATTAGTTAGTGCTGAGTACGATTCCATGTCGGAATGTGTTCACGAAATTTTTATCACCGCGCTGAGGATAATAATTAATCCGGTTGAAATTTTAAAGCTTTTAATTTTAACGCCAGCCAGCCGAACACACATGCGCATGGTGGAGCCACTCACACCGAAATGGAGTGATACATGAGACGAAGGATGAGGATAAGTAGGATGCGAGGAGGACGTGTTAGTTATGCCTGGCGTGCTCATTAATTGAGATAATAAATCGCTGTACGCTGTGCGCGCGCGCGCGTCGTTTAGCTATTATGAATGTTCAAGTGTCAGCGATGTTTACTCGACGTCATTTAATACTGACAATGATGAAATATCGATTGAACGCGTGCGGCGCGTATTTTGTTAACGCAACAACAATTCAAGATGGTGAGCTGTTATCATCAGGCTCTATTGATTATTATCGCTGATAGGGGTGGCATTCATGTGTCACGCACCGCACAGCGATGTACGTATTTGATTTAAATTGGGGGTCGGCAGCAATTCATCATTATCCCTTCGTGAAACAATTGACTTGGCTATTTATTTCGGACAATCGCAATTGTTCTTCGTTTTGCAATAAGAAGAGGAAAATTGAGCAGTCGAGCGGGATGAAATATACGAGATAACAACAGTCACTGAAAATTGCTGGGCGTTTGATAATAACTCGGAGAGATTTTGTGCGCGCTCGCGTTGTTGGACTTTATCGGGCGGCGCTAGAGATGGCTGCCCATTTTGCGCAATAAATCACGTTTTTATTTACACCACTTTTCCAATGTGCTGCGGTTTGCGAATTTGGCGCAAAAAGCGCGCAAAGAATGTAAATTCACTTTTTAAAAACAAATAGCGAAATATACACACCCACCACAAACTCTCGATACGCGGATGTTGAAGTTGTTTTTGTTATTCGAATTCGTAATTAAGAGTATTGCAATTTTATTTTTGAACTGTATGCGTTGCGTTAACTGAAGCTTATTTCACATCGAATGAGAAATTTTAATTTATTTTATTATTAAAAATGAAATGAGAGTTGCAAATGAAGTTGATGCAAACTATAAATAAAAATATTCGCAATTTGCTCGCACGATACATGTTGAACATCGCGTGCGCTAATTCAACCCTTGCGTCATAAAGCAGTGGCGAACACGTCCACTTTAATTAATTCGAGGCATCGTTGATAATTATTACAGCGCGTGGTCAAAGGCGGGTCAGTTAGAGCGAGCTCAAAGTTCAGCACATGATAATAGTAATGGTGCTTGTGCTGCTCCTGCTAGCGTCGTCCTGGCGCGCGCTCACCGAGCGGTGAAAGGATGCAATCGCTGCGAACCGACGCGACATTAACGCACCACCCGTTATAAATGTTCATCAAGGCAGGAAGATCAAAAGGTGTTAGGTTTTAAAATGTGCGGTGTAAAGAGAATGGATGCAATTACATGCTTTATTTCATCAAAAAAATTTAATGCAAACTACTTGAAGCAAATGCATTAATACTTGTCGCGGTTGGTGGGTGGCTGTAAAAGTTGGTTGTTTCATCGAAATGAGATTTCTGCGAAGAAGATGAGACATGACAATAACTAAAATTGAATTATCTGACAGACGGCGCAGAGTTTGAACGTATAAATAATAAATTCTTTTCTAACGACCACGAAAAACGCATTGACATCTTGTTTGATAACGTCTTTCAACTGTACCCGCATTTCCTGTGCGTTTTATTCGTTTGAGCGGTGCAAAAAGTGCAAGTGGTATACGTTGCTGCTGCAAGCGATGAATTGATATAATACTCGGTCTGGATTTATGCCGCCGCCGAGCAGAACGAGTTGCCGGCCATAAATTCAGCATGTGTCAAACATTCTTCTTTCTTAAAGCGCGCCGTGCGCACTCCAGCGTTTGAGTAATGTGCGCAAACGACTTGCACTCAATGTGCGTTGTTTTTCGACGCTTTATCCTGTAAATAATTTTGCTTTAATGCGCTGTAATCAAATAGAAATTGCAGCGAAATTTACTAATAAGTGCTCGTCGCAGCATGTTCGGCAAAAGGATTCATTTATAATGCGGAAACAAAAGAGAAAAACGAGGAAATTTTCGTTTTATGCGGTTTTTCCGGCGCTGCACGAAAATGCAAAACCACACCAAAGAAATTGCGTGGGTGGAAATTTATTAATAATTTGCAGATAACTGTGAATTTCATTTTTAAGGGCGTAGGTCGTAACGATTTTTATATTGCAGCGAAGAAAGTGTGAATTTGGCTATGCTTAATCCTGATATTGTGGCCAGCTGAACAAAGAGTCGCGAATTCAATTATAAAATAATAATTTTAAGAGATAAAAATTTTGGGCGCAACATAATTTAAGTAAACGAATTTTTCTCGAGCGAATTTATGATAGTATTATATATTATGGAGCACTTGAAAAAAAGTTAATTTAAAATAATTACATTTCATTTCGTAAACGCGCGCGCACGCCGCCGCCACTCTTCTTCGTATAATAGCACAGTCGACGCGGTGGGCGGCAAGAGTGCCAAAGAAATAAGCAAAGCATTCGGCGGTGTTGGCGGCGTGTGAATGGAATTTATACGTTCAGGAATCTATAAATGTAAATTTTACTCACTTCCCGCCTCCGTGTGCTGCGCGCATTTCACACAAACCGCACACACTATACGCGCATACCTTTGCGTTTAATGTCGTCAGCCAACTACGCGCAAAAGTAAAAGGCGGCGGCTACGCTGGTGGTGGCGAGAAGAGCGCATTAAATTTCTCGTTTTCACGTTCCAACTGCAGTAAAATAAACGTAACTTGCTGCTTGCACAGTCAACTTTTTGCGGTGCTAATAATAAAAGTTGCGAGCGCACTCAATATAAATATGCATCATCTGAATGGATGTAAATTAATACAATCCATCAACAAAAGCCCGCTACGCATTCGGAATAGAAAATTACAGTTTTGCGTTGTGTGGTGTCTCTTGCTTTCTTGGTGCTAGTTGAGGCATCAACAATGTGCGCGCTTGTTATTTATTACGATTTCGTATTATGTGAAAATGGAAAAGTTGCACAAATAAGGCGATTTAAGTTTTCCACGTGAACTTTTCCCTCTGCTGCTCCTTACGCCGTCTCGGCATTGTTATTTTTAGTATTCGCTGTATTTTGCCAAGATATTTGTTTCAATATTTTAGCCATGTTTTGCATTTCCTATTATTGGAAACTTATTTCGCAAAATTGCCGAGCAAAAGACAAAACGCTTTGATATTTTCATCCAACAAAGAGGCGGGCAACGCAACGACGACGACGACTACGGATAAAGCTCTACAGGTATTGGTGTTGTGTGCCGCCTCCGCATCGAATTTTAAGTTATCGATTTCTAGTAGAGAGACCGCTGGAAGTTGTCTTCATCTCTCCACTATGGCTGCTTTCGCCACCGCCGCAAAACGCAATTCCTTCGGGGAATTCCCCGAGCCTATTGGTTTGCGCCTCTCGTGCGCATCGACATATATACTTTCTATTTATTTCCGCAAACTTTCTGCTCCTCGAACGCATATATTTCCACTTTTAAACTACCCGTAAAAAGAACATGCCCGCGCCAACTTTCCGCGTGTGAGTGCGGCGAAAAACTTAACGGACTTTTCTCCAATGAGAATAACTTTTAGCAAGCAATTTCCGCGCTGAAAAATGTCTACTTGACTTAATAAATATGAAATGAGTACGAATTGTTTTCGTATCGCAATAAATATTAAATAATAAACTTTAGCGTACACGAGTTTCAACAATGTTGACTAAAAGTTTATAAATTTAACAATGAAACGGGCGTTTCAAATAGAAATTAACCGAAACCACCACTAGATATTGTGTAACTGGATTTATCATTACATTTTCTGGTAAGAGCACCCTGTGGGTACCCCCTATCAGCTTCGATGACTGAAAAAACTGTAATGATGAATCCAATCGTTCAATATATAATGGTGTTTTCGTGGATGTTCTTCTTCTTATTCCAACCTTGCAGAAGTGATCAATCAAGGACTAACGGGTAAGTACCCAATATGGGTTTTAGTGTTCTTGTATTGTAGATTAGATATGAATTACCCTTGCGATATTTTGAGCGACTACATCATGAGATAATGAATAAAAATGAACGGTAAACAACAATAATTCCAAGACCATTAATAATGCGGTCTGCTTTTGTTGTACAACATGAATACAACACATTGACAGCTGGTTCGGCATTGTATAAATCAAAAACAATTAAGCTCGAATGTCAATTGGACAACAATGGGCTATGCGCGGAACAAAACGAAATAAAATTAGATAATTAATCCAATTAGGCGGCGAATACAAGTCGTGAAATATAATTCGTATACGCGCATGCGAATAGAACTTGATTACCGCATCTGCTTTGCACTCGCTTCTGCGTTCATTCACACTTTGTGCAGACTTTTGCTTAAAATCTCTTCCGCGCTGCTTCTTCGCGCTTCGTATATAGGACGCACTCAATCCGCGCCCCCCAATCCATATCTGCATACTGCATAAACACGGATTGAACGAATGCAATTACGGATGATATTACATGCGCGCGCGTTCAAGTTTGTGATTTTGCAAAATTTCAACAAACTTCATTCCGTAATTAGATGATTACAAACTCTCGCACAACCAGCGTGTACGATGGAAAGTTTCGAAGCGTATTTAGTACTTTAACGAGCGACGTGTTTCGTATTTTTGTTTTGACTATTTATTCGGATTGGTACTTTAATTGTTAATGCGCGTATCGATTGCAAATTGATGAATGCTCTTTCAAAAAGTTGCACTGCACGTTGGAAATTGAAGTTACGTGAGTGAGGAAAAAGCGCGACGCGACAATGAAAATTGCTATATTTATTCGCGCTTTTTTAGCATATTGTGTAAGTTTGTATTACGCAGAAAGAAATTACTGTGAATGTTGTAAACTCGGGCTAATTGGCTTTGCATGCGCATTCAGGCAATTTGAACATCAAACACGTTTTCCAACTTTTTTGCCGCTCGTTTTTTCGAATTACAACAAATTCTTCGTAAACAAACTTTTTGCGTTCGAGTTAATCAATTACGTGCTTACTTTGCACGAGATGAGACAATGCAATTAATTGAAACAAATTATACAAGTTTATAAAAGTTTTTAATAACGTGTGCTGATGGAAAAAGGGCACAATTATCTAATCTTCTTAATTAATTTGTAGAATAAAATCTAATTAAATACATAATTAGGGTGTCTCTTTACACGTTAAAAATTAACTTTCTTTTAAAGGGAAAAAACTAGTTACCATCTCAATTTTGTAGACAATTTTTAAGAAGATTATATTTTTCGTTTGTTGTTAATATAATTTATACTTGCAATATTGAGTTCTATTTAAAAAATATAGGTAAATTAGTGATTCCCAGAGTATTCTGATTGCTTATGAGATGCTAAATTCAAATTCATTTTTCTTCATTTAGTTTTTATTCCCTTTGGATATTTTCTATTTTAAATATTAATTAAAGTGGGTTTGGTATTTATTTACGATAAGTATTTTATATATTTAGTTAAAGAACGCATTTAATTTATCGTTGTTGTTGTTGTTCTTGAGGTTTCCCGTCGACTTTCCATCTATTTTGGCAATACTGAAAAACAAAATACTTTCATTCCGTATTCGACTCAACATGGTTTATTAGCATTCCATAAATACTTCAGCCAGGAAGAATTAGCTTATAACAAGACGACGAACAAGTTTTCGAGCATGCCGAACACTCTCTCGCGCGCGCGCATACAACGAGATTATTAGCAGCTTGTTGGATTGTTGTGTAATGTAATTAATTGCTTTTTCTTCTCGACGTTCGCTAGCAAGCGCGCTAGCTTCTTCGCGGTAAATGAAAAGTGGCGTCTGCATTCGCAAAGCGGTGCAGTTTGGCTTTATGCGAAGCGTGCGCGCTTCCTGATAAACCGAGAAGCGCCGCCGCCGCCGGCACCGCCGGCTGGCTGTTGGAAAACAACAAGCGCAAGGACGAAATCCACGAAAAGGGTGTAATCCGGAATAAAGCAGCTATTTACCAACGAAGTGGTTCGGATTCGCACCCGCAAGATCTTGTTTAATACACAACGCGCGCGTGCGCACGTACAATAAACATTGCCGCCGCCTCGACTGCGGCCGCCACCGCCGCCAACATGAAATCTATCCGCTCCGTCTTTGTTCGTCAGCAGCGCGTGTATGTGCAAAGGGCCGCGAAACAAGAGTGAAAACAAAAGCCGTAATGCGAATGTTTAAATCGCGGGGCGATGGTGTCTACCTAATACCTCGAAAATTATTGCGGCCAAAGTGGATTTCTTTATTCGGCCGAAAGAAATGCGGCAGGCTTTTAAGCTGTCACTTTTAACAGTTACGGTATTCATAAATGTAAACGTAGACGACTATTGTGCAATTCGTCTCGTATACATTGAAAAAAAATTGATACGTTATTTGTTTTGAGAGATGCGAACGGGATACTTTTATAGCGTACAAAATGGATTTTCCGTTTCGCAAGAGCGGCCGACACCTTTTGTATTTGTATGAAAATGTATAGGATAAGTATATTGATGCATGTTTTCCACGTTTTATTCCTTAGATTTCCATTCCGTGCGAAACATATTCCGTTCGGCATAAAACAAAAAGCCTTTTGTGTGCAACTTTTTCTGCGGTCCGCTGCCTCCTTTTGTTCCATCAACACGCGCGCCGTGCTCTCCTCGTTACTCGTTATATCACGTCGGCCATCCGGCGCTACCGCCGCCTCCGCCGCCGCTGCCTTCACTTGCTGTATTTGGTGCGGCTGGCGGTTGTGCTGCACGATTGCTTCACATCGAGTCAATCTTTTTTACGCTGCCTCGTCGTACGTCTGTCGGTTTGAACCTTGAGCACCATCGATAAAATAGACACACAACGCAACACAGTAAGATAAACAGATAGATTTTCTGCGCGCCGCGCTTCCTTTTATAACGAAGTGTTCTCTCGAGGCACACACGCGCGCGCGCATCAAGCTCGGACTCGAACAAAAATAATAAGAATAACAATCATAGAAACAAAACAAGAACAAATACGAACAAATAAAATCTAACAAATTGCGCTGCTCAACTCGATCTTGTCGCGTTGCGATTCAATTCAATGGATGAATTGTTGTCGCCAATTGTACTTTTTGACAATTGCGCATCATTTGTTCGGTGCATGTGCAACACATGAGAACAACAACCATAATAATAATAATAATAATACATGGAGGAATAGAACGCAATTAATCGAATTGCATTCAGCAAATTTTCATTATTAATGTACGCGGTCCGTTGCCACAAACGTGACTCTTTCATGAATAAATTAATTTAAAAATCCAAACGATGCTCTCAATGTTGCTCCTATTATTGATGCGTTCGATTCTATAACTCTTTGTTCAATAACTCAATCTGTGTAAAAATATCGAGTTTGAATTATTCAACCATAAAGCAATTTTTGAATGAAAATATTTTTGTAATCGGATTGCTTTTTTGATTTTTTAATTAAAAAATGCATCAAGGTAGTGTAAGATATTTCGATGATTTATTTCATCTTATTTGCGATGGATTTATTTAATATTCAATTTGGTTTTGTTACAGATCATGAAAGGAGGATTATTTTACGACATCAGAAGTCAAATTGTAAGTACCCCAAGATTGGGATCAATATTGATTATTTTGAAATTGAAGTGCTTTTTATACAAATTTAAATGAAAAACAGGGCGGATTTGGACAGGCATATAAAACACGCCGGACAGTAAAATTAATCATGTTAGAATGAGCGCATATAATATTTATTTTATTTGGTGAAAATATTTGAAAGGATGCCAGGAGAATTCGCGGAATCGATATAAAACTGTGTGCAGCTTTGGCAATGAGTTATTTTCGAACGGGATTCGGATAACGAGAAATGCTTGACTGGACCACATTTTTTCGGCGAAAAATCCTCAGTAAATTATTACACAATTTAATGCGCACTGCTCGCGTACTCGAATCGTATGCGCGTTGTGAATTCATCAGGGTAATTGATCAAATAATTTTAATCTAGCGCATTGGATTTTCGAAAGCCAATTTATGAGGGATGTCAATCAAAATCAAAAATTCAATTTTCGTGCGGTTTATTTCCCCCAGAAGCATTATTATTTTACACTTTTATCAAAACGTTTGCTGACTTTTGAATTGAAATATTACAAAATATAAATTAATTTAACGAAATTAAGTTGGATAAGTAATTTCTACTTTTCAAACATTCTGTCACTCCTTGTAAATTACAAACTAGTTGAAAATAATTACAAACTAGCTAAAAATAAAATTATAAAGTTGGAGTTGAATTATTTTTAAAATTTTTGCGAATATTTACAAAATAGAATTTAATCAAAGTATTCACTTTGTGCGTGCGTGGTGATAAAAATATACAAGCGAAATATTTTTTAAGTGTTTGCCGAGATGAAGCAAAATTAATTCAATGCGCAAAGATTCAAAGGAACCCGCAGTGGAGCGGCGGCAGCAACCCGGCGTGGCTGTGACTCGGGGCCGTAAAATCTAACAATTCTTTGGGCAAACGACATATTGGGAGCGGCACAACCGCCGCACCGCCACACTCGTGTGTTTGGCTCCCTTTGGCCGCGTCGACGGCGGCAGCACTAAAGTCGAATTCATTACCGCGTGCGCGCCGCCGTCCCTTCATCGTATGCTTCTCGGCCTCCTTTCGTTGTTCATCGCTATTGCACGCGCGTGCCACACGAGGTCAATATTTAACGCGCCCGAACCGAAACTTTGAATGCTCGCCCCGCGATCCCATTCCACAATACGACATGCATTTAAGCACTACACGCGCACAGCGAGCGAGAGGACGCCAAAGCGATGTTCTCCGAAACAAACCAAACACGAGCAATTCGTTTAATGTCCGAGTGAAGCGGCTCCGTCGCCCATCAGGGTCTGATCCTTAACAAGCAACTCCTTCGGTGCGCTCGAGAAAACCCTTCTGGCGTTCGTCTTCTTGACGCCGCTGAGATTCATTAAATGATCAAGTTGTTTTTAAACACACGCCGGGAACGAATTGAATTAAGCACAGTCGCGCGGCAAAGGTCAATGCGAAAGATTTGTTGCGCAATTGAATTAGCAACAAAGTGGAAGCACGTACGTACGGTTCGCAGGCGAATTCCGCATGCGCCAAGAGGACGAGCAGGATGGAATTCCTCGGTGGCAAGCAGGCGCCAAAACTAGCGCAACACAACCGCAAGCAGATAATGATTACAGTAACACAACAACACCAGCGCCGGAAGTGAGCGCGCCGGCATTACGATGCGAGGGCATGTTAAATGTAAATGCGTATGCTGTGCGCACTTTTTAACAAGTTGCAAATGCGTTCGTGCAACGGAAATTACCCTACTTTCTTTGTGGAATGACTCTTAGGGGTTTGCGTGTCCTCATTCTTTTATGCTAATACACTTGCAACCTCATGATGATGATCCTTAGCCGCACCACCGCCACCCACCCGCCCCGCGCGAAAACTTTTTCTGTTGCGTCGTCACCACACGCCCCAAAGTATCATCTAATATATTTGCAATTCTTAACTGCTAAGATAAACTATTTAATGCAACTTGCTTTTTATTCGTAGCGACGCGAAAAGTTTTCATTTACATTTTATAAATTTTCCCCAACGAAAGCCACCCACTCAATTGTTGAGACGTTACTTAATCTTTGAGTCGTACGATGATGAAACGTGAGGAGTAAATGAAATATTTTGAATTGAATAAGGGACGAAATGTTTTTGGAGGTAATTGAATGAAATTATATCCAGGCGGAAAATATTTCAACATATTAAAATTGAAGAAATTCTACTTCACATTCGCTGTTCGTTGCTCATGTCAGACATTACTCATCATAATACACTTTCGTTGAGAGAGAGATGGAGGTCGGCGGCGGCAGTGGTGGCGGTGCTCGCATTAGATGCGCATTTCCATACAAAGATCAGATACCCCACGCGAATACCTTTGCGCGTGTGTACGCGAGCGCGCACCGCCGGTATTATTTGTTCATTTTGTCTGCGCGCCGCGAGTTTTTTCTGTGCGGTGTGCGCGCGAAGGCTTTTCCACATTTTCATCTCGGCCGCGCGCCGCTTTTCATATTTCACGGCAGCGCGGGCAAGCGCGCAACTCTAAAGAAGATAAACGCCCGCGCGATAAAAAGGTAAAATATTTTGTACGAATGCAACGCCTACGCTTGGACTTGAGAGTTCATAACTCAAAAGGCACTCGAGTGCAATTCCTATTATATCTTTCCCTCGACTCAAAGTAATACGTCTGCTGCGTAGATAATAATTATTATTCGCGCGTTTCTTGATCGTTTCTTGAAAAGAGATGTCAATTTTATTTTTTCGGAGGGGTTTTGTGGTAAATATCGTGGAAAGATATGGGGATGATGTTTACGAATTTTGTTTTTGTTGTGAAGAATGGATCATCATTTTATCTTGGGGTATCTCAATTTGATTTTCTCGATAGGCGCTATGCTTGCGAACGATGTTTTTGAAAATCTGGCGTAAATTTTTGATGGTGTTTTTCGACAAAAATGTAAAATCGTGTTAAGTTGGTAATTTTAGTGTAATTTATGCTGCGCGATGATAATGTCCGGAATTATTCAAATGAAATAATAATTAGAAAAGCCACTCGACGAAGGAGGACGGTGTTGTTTTCACATTTGGAATGTGAAATGCAAATGCTTTTATGCGAGTTGAGTAACATTCGCTTGGGAAGGCGAACAAAAAATGCAAAATGCAATAGAGCCATGCGAGAACGGGCACGGCACGGCGTTGAGCAACTTTCTGACAAATGGCTTAAATTTACCGTTTGCGATTCGAACATTAACGAACTGAACGCAACGCGTCTCATGCGACGACAAGCGACAACGACGACGACGACATTTTTTCATGTTTTATCGAGCGAAAATGTAAACGCCATCCGCTCGAAAGTAAACAGCGATTTTGGCTTTGAATGCCATGCATCCGCCATCGAATCGTTTTGCGCCAACAAAACCGTTCTCCGCTTCGCTGTCAATTTCACTAAACGCTAAATCTATTAAAATGTATTTTGTAAATTGATAAAGTACGAACACATTTTCTACAAAATTAAATTTCTGAGATATTTTAAATTAAACTCGGTATTTTATCAGCTCCATCTCTACATTTAATAAGCATTTTTGGAAATTATTATTAAACTGCGTCAGTTTATGCCAGTAATGCTTAAAGTGAACGCTGCAAAAGTCCAAGGGAGGCCGGCAGTGTCCTAAGACGTTAAAGTCGCACTAAGTAAAATTTAATTTACGGGCGCCCTAAGTAATATTGTTTCTCAAAAGGAGACCGTAGAGCAAAGAAGTTTGGCAACCACTAGTTTGAGCGAATAGTTGTTATAAATTTGTGAACAATTTGTTGAGAATTTGCCGTTTCGCAGGCGCGTGGGGTGGTAAAAGAATAAAACTTAAGTAATACAGCGAAGCAGATTGAAATTAATTGAAAACGCAATACGAGCCAAGTTGAAGGAAAGTGCGCAACGAGCGCGCAAATGAAAATTCATTGCGAGTGCGCGCGCGTCGAGTCTCCGAGCGCAACGAAAAGAATTATTAATACGCGGTGCGCTTCCGCTGCGGTCGAGATTTCCTTGCATCGAACCGGAAACCAGACACTTTAATTCCGCGCATTGCAACTAAAATCACTTCGCGCTTTACCCTTCATTAAACGCCGCCGCCGCCACGACCACGATCGCACGCGCGCTCCGCATGCCAAGGCAATGAATACACTTTTCATTCATTGATTATTTCTCACGTTACAATGTAAACTTTTTTCGCACCGCAATTTAATTAATTTATCAAATTTAAAAGTTGCCGTCCGCGTGCACGTCTGCTTCGTTGTTTTAATCTAGAAAAATGAATGTTGCAAACAGCCGTTAGGGAAAAACCGTAGGAAAGACGACGAACACCACGGCGAGCAATGCGAGAAAACCCGGAAGAAAGTGGAGCGCACGTACAAAATGTAAATCATCACCGGCTGTGCGTATTGAATACTTATCCGGGCGCGTCTGCGCATATCTCTAATAGATCCGTTAACTTGACGCCGCCGCTGCCGCCTTCGCCGCCACCAATACGTGAAAAACGACGGCGGACGTGAAAATGAAGAAAACTTTGAACGTTTAACTCGTGCTTCTCGCCTGCATGCGTCTGAAAATCTCCCGATGCTGACGTCTAAGGTGCGAACGTGTGTAAACCTTGCAAGAAATCAGTTTTCTTTCTGAGCTGAAAAAGTAGACACAATTTAATTTATTGCCGCCCCTTCTGACGTGACACTTTGAGGCTGCGAAATAAAAATTTCATTTCGACTTTGTAGCGTAACTATTGCATGATCCGACATTTTGTGGGGTTGAATTTTTGATTGTTATACAAATATTTTTAGATGATATTTGATTGCATGCGGTAGAATAATTTTTATTGGGAGGTGAGCGGTAAGTTTCATTATTGCGGTATTAACTTAACTGCTTTTGTTTTAGCGTAAACTGCTAGTTAAAAATATTAAAGCAGCTATAACGTTTAGGTGAGTTCTCAAAGAGTGTTTTTGATATATCTGCGAATTAATTTTTTTACGTAAAACCGCTTTTTATTGAACGTTTTAGACTGAAGGCAAAATGACAACAATGCATATTTTGATAGCGCATATGCAGTCTAGACAGATGAAACAAAAACTTGATTTACACATGTAGCAAAAACAACTTAAGCGTCTCGGTAGTCCGAAGCGGGAAAAAATAGCCGTTCGCCGAATTGCAATTCATAATCTTCTCGTACGTTCTTCATTCAGCGCTACACCGAGAAGTGGAAAGCACGTACACAAAAAGCGACTTTGTACTGATTTATCTCAGTTTTTATTTCATCGGACAGCTAAGCGCTGCGTCGCGTCGCGTTTAAGGCAACTCACTCTCTCTCGGTACGATTAAACGTCCTAATGCGAGCGCAAGGCGCTCAAGGAAATCGAAATTTAAACGTTTGTTATTCCTCCCTTTGGCACGCTTGGGCGCAATGAGCTTCGTTTTCTTTATGGACTCCTCGCGCGTCCTAAGTAGACGTCGTTGGGATATCGTACTCCAGCGAGTGCGCGTGCGTTCGTTCTTTGCGTCATGATGCACTAAAACTCGTCCTCGTCTTCGACGGCGGCGGCGACGGCGGCAGCGGCGTGCGCGTAATCTAAATCTTGATTACATAGCTTAGGAAAATCTCCTCGAACACACTTTGCATTTGTACACGCCGATCTCTTTTCTGATGTGTTAAAAGACACTCGGGCGAAATTCGTTTTCAGTCAGAAGCTTGTTTTTCTTCTTCGTTTCGTAAATCTATCTGTTATTTTAGATACACTGTCAAAATGTGTAACTGATCCGAATACGCTCTTCGCCTGCGGCGCTTTTTCATTTGCGTGTTTTTCTCGAAATGTATTTAATAAACATAAAATTCTTAATGTTTCCTTGCGCTCGTCGTGTTATTAAAGTTTTTTTACTCGATGAATTCATTCGATTCGCTGATAAGAGAAAATATTTTCTTGGGCATTAAATATTTTTTGGAGTAATTTCACTTCGAGTTTTTTAAAAATAAGAAGTCATAAATTTCTTAATGGTTTTTCTTATAGTATTATTAAAGTTCTCTTTGCTTGATAAATTCGCCAGTTTGGCCTAAATCTTTTGCTGATAAGGGATAAACCTCCATGTATTTAGAGAAAATATTTTTTCGTGTATGAATAATATTTTCGTGCTACCTTGCCGGCGTAAACGCCCATTCAAGTTGTAATGAATAAATTCATATTTTCATAATTTGGGCGCGTGCGGGCAAACAAAGAGCGCGCGCGCGCTCGCACTCACATTTTACCTGAATAATAAAAAAGCGGCTGCCAAGTTTCCCTCGCCCCCGATAAAATCCGAATCAATAGGAAACGCTTTCTGCTTTATATGTTCCTTTAATTTTGCGCATACATTGCGACCATTGATTTTCGCTTTATGTGAGAAATACATATTTTTTGCTGCTTGTTTGCCGCCGACATTATATGCCGCCTCCAAAATAATATACGCACACAATTTCCTCGAATTGCTCGGTAAATAGACACCGAGGAATATTAAGCCATTCAAAGTTTAATTTTTAAAAATTATAACGGGAATACTATGAAAAGTAGAAAATTTTTGACTGGGAATTTTCCTGGAAAAAAAATAACAAACTTTTATATACATGATCCTGGAAATACTGGATAAATCCAACTTATACATCAATAACCTATAAATATTATTTTGGTATTTAAAATGTATAAATCGTAAAGTGTACCAAAATATATCGCATTTATGTGGGGAAAAACTACCCTGTAAAATGCGAGATACGTAAATCCGAATAAAAAATGTTTATCACGTTGCGTATAAAATTTTATACACAAACAATAAAGCAAAATATAGCGAGCTTGTTAAGTTTAACAATAAGTAACTTTGCAATATGCAGATGGCTGCTGATCAATAAAATGATTCTGATTCCGTCTTGTAGTTTAAGGAGCAAAGAATAGTCATCACTACTCACTCGTAAAATGCGTACTCAATAACGCATCCGCGCTCTTTACGAGCGCTCGGTGAATGAAGAACAGCGAGCAAATCGGGCGCGCAGAATGTTTCCATTTTATTGGCGAATATTACGCTGGTAAATACAAAGTGGCTTGATTCTTGTTCTTTTTCTTTGCGACGCTTCACATTCATACGCTCTCTCAAGCCCCCCCGGTGTATACGTTTTTAACAAGGAACGCGCGTAGTGCTTTAAATTTTGTTGTAGCCGGCGTGTTGCCATCCATATTTCAGCAAGGACGAAAAGCACAAAAGAAACGCTCATGTGAACGTGATAATTTTACGTCGCTGAATTCAAGTGACATTCGCGTGAATGCTGAAGCCGCCGTTCGTATTGTTCATTCGAACGCAATTAGGTCACAGAGCGGCGCAGGAGTACAACACGCGTTCGCTCTCGTTACCCGAGTTTCGGGTATTGTTCGTATTTACATGCATTTCGAATAAAAAATGACGCGCTCTACTAAACGACGGCGGCGGTGTTGGCGGCGCCGTTGCTGCTCGAATGCGAAATATGCGCAAGCGATCCGAAGGTGTGCGAGCCTAGAGCGCGCACACAAGTTGGAACTCTTCCTCGCGTTCGTTTTGTTGTTTGAAATGGAAAAGCCGCGCTGCATGTAAATTCAATTTGTTCGATGGCTTATACCGTGGCGAAACGAGAAGAAGGAATGCTTTTAACTTATTTCGCGGAATTTTTTCTACATCTGCCCGCACTTTATATGAATGGGGTTTTCGAAACGTTTGACTCGTTGCTTTAATGCTAAGAAAGTAGGAAGGAGTCGAGGCGAAACTTTTATTTCCTTTCAAATCAAACCAATTTATGATATACAGGCAATTCCAATTAATCGAATAAGTTACGATACGTAATAATATTTCATGGTTATATCATGAAGTCGATAAGCAATCTCGGCTGGCCATAACTTGGAAATCAGGGCAAATACGCTTGCGATATTAGTTTAGGATTTCTGAGAATCTGTTTCTTGCTAATTACAAATCGGCCGTTATACACGGAATTAATTGTCGATTCTTGAAGAGAGTTGATTCTAAATGAAATCTATTGTACTTATAGTAAATACTACTTTGAGGGAGGAGTTGAGAATGGGCAAATTAAGTTCATCAGGGTAATAAATTGAAACATAATAGAGCGCATGTCCAATAGTCAGTTTTGTTGCTGATATTACAGTTCTGTATTGTTAGTTGGCAAGATAACCAAAAGCTATTTCAACTGCTGTTGCGCTTCTCTAAGCACGCACATTATTCAATGGAACAGTGAGTGTGTTGCTGTCGTACTGCAAGCCGCAAAGTAATCACGATAACTTTAAATGAGCAAATACACGGGGCGCCATTTCGCATTCGAGCGGGCAGAGCGCGCGCGTGCAATCGTTTTATGCCTGTTGTGCAATACGGCGCATTAACGATGCAAAACAACCCTTCCTTCGCGCTACGTCATCGAAGCCGAAAAGATTACGCTATGAGGTGGTGACGACGTGCGCGCACGCTTCGAAGGAGCGAACTTGCTTACTGCAAAGGAATAACTTTATCAACACTGACCGCCCCTTGCTAAAGACACTTCTGCTCCTGCGGTTCGCTTTGCGGATGCAGCCGTTTTCATCCTGTTTAATGTTTAAATATGCACAACTCGCCTATTTGAACAGGATTTCAGTACTAAAGCAATTTACAGTTTGCGTTATTATTTCAATCGTCGAATAACATTACGTTTATAGCAAGAACTATCTCGAGTTTCAGTTATTTTACTACATTATACGCTTTGCGCGTGTTTATAGAAATAATTATATTTTAAAATGTAATTTCACAAAAATGTAAAACTCAGAATATTACGAGTACATATTATTAAAAAATGCTTTAAAATATTAAATTGAATTCAATTTGTTTGCTGAATTATATTCAAAATGTGGCTATTTAATTTAAGATTAATTTTGGAGAACACTTAAGTTTATTGAAAATTAATTCAGCAGAGTAATAACTTGGAATATCATTTAATTCAACACGTAGGAGTGATTTTCAATTACTGGCCGGCTAATTGAATGAGACATAATCATGATAGCCGCACGACATGTGCGCGTAATTAATGCAAATCTTGAACGCTTCAATGTAATTCGCAAACAGTCGCCGGCGGGCATTTCACAATATGTATATTCGCATTAAATTCCATACCATTGACTTCGAAATTCGAATTTCACTTCAAGTGCGATGCCGGGGACGGCATTAAGGCGAGTGGCGGCTGCTGCAATCAATAGCATTCTGGCGGCTGCCGTTGATCAATTAAGCCGTTCGTTCGGTTCGAGTTCTCAAAGTGCGCGACCCCCCTTGGCGATTAGATGGGTCAATGCGACCGCTGAAAGGGCGCGAAAAGGCTGCCGTCGCTGCTTGCCGCCTCCGTGGCGCACAAAACTCCCTAATGAATAGCGTCTTCTTTGGCGACTTTTTTCCATCTTTGCTCTCTTCGAAGTCATTCTCGCGTCACATCAATGGATCTAATTAATTACACGGACGGGAGAGGAAAGATCATTGAGTGACAAACCAGTTTATTGTTGTTGTGATTTGACTTTCTTTCCGTACTCGTGTTCATCGTCATCCCCATCGTCGTCGTCGTCGTCGGACAAGTTTAAGCTGCATTGTGCGGTGGTGATAAAGCGGTTACTCGCATCTCGGATCGTCATGATCATCAATTTCAATTTGCAATCTCAAAGAAGTCGACATGTTGTCATACGTAGCTTTTTTGCCATTGAGATATTCGTTCTTATTCATTCATTCGCCCCCTCATTAGAATGCAAATTGACATTGTGCACAAAGTTTTCGTCGTATTGTTTTCTTTCGTCTCGTGCATAATTGCATCCATAAGCAAGTGTGCATTATGTTTTGTGTTGCTAATTAGTGCAACCCTCTTCTTTCGCACGCCCTCGGGCATCAAGCAGGCTCCTCTAACTAGCCTAAGGCTTGCATTATGCATACGCGCACGATGCCATTGCGCTCTCATCGTTTTTCGCTTTGTTGTTTGCCGGATGATGCACGCTGTTTCATCTCATCGTATTACAACAACCGATGAAATTTCGCAAATAACAGCTACAGATTACGCGCGGCATTACCATTGTTGAATTTAATTAACATGTAAATTCAGCATGCATTCAAGCGACCGACCTGCACACGTCGAATTGGAATATCTATTATCGGACAGCTGGGTTTCATCGAACGCATCGCGGTAAGCAGCGCAGCGCATTCCATGCTTTCGCTATTATGCATTTGCGAATGTTTGTATCTTGTATTAGGTAAAGTGATCGCATTATTGCTTTGAAGTAATAAAGCTGATCCTTCATTTATTCAAGGATTAACCTAGTGGCTTATGCGCGCACAGGGCTGCGATTAATTATAATTGATTTGTATCTAATTAAATTCCAAAGCAAGCAAACACGCAGCGCCGAACAAACAAACAAACATGTTCGAGTTAACTTTAAACTTTTATTTACTAAAGTAAATTTAAGAAGTTCTAAACGCTGTGTTAAGTATTTACGTATAAAAATCGTGGCGCGGAAAAAGCGGGAAGCCGAACGACGAGAGAGGAAGCTGAACTAACACAACAGTTCAGTGCAAATCGCAAGCAAACTTAATTTTGCAGAAAAACAAGCAACCAACTGTGGGAGACGCGAAAGAAGCAAGCGAAACGGCAGAGGTGAAAGCCATCCATGCGCGAGCACTTCTCGAAGCGCGCACATATTTGCCAGTGGCAAGCGAGCAAAAATGTGGATATATACACAAGGAATGAAAATCGGTGCATTCGCATTCGCCGCACACGCGGAATTCATATACGATGATAACGTACATATGTTGTTCTTGTTGTTGTTGTTGTTTGGTTGGTTTGGTTGTTTCTTTTTTTGGTGCTGTTCGTATTGCAAACATGCAACAACGCAACGAGCGTTGTGCTGTGCTGTCAGTCAGCAAAAGCTCGCAAGTCATGTGTATTGCAATTTCGGTGTTTGTTTTCTGGCAGACGAAAAATTGCACATTATATGAAGTTTTCGGCGACGTAATGAAGTCATACATTGCGCGAACGCACAAACAAATAGACGAATAAATTCAGAATGATGCATTTCGAACATAAATTCGGCATACGAGCGAAGGCAAAAAAAATGAATGGATATGAAGATAAAAGCTATTATTTCCATCACCATCATCGTCGTCATCATCATTGTACTGTATGTATTATCACCGAAAGGCCATTACCTAATAGATAAAACTTTTACGATCTGCAATTTGTCCGCATTAGAATACCCCTTTTGAGTTTGTTATTGTCAGAAGGGGGCGGTTGGACACGTTGCGCAAAAAAACTTGCAATAGGTATCAAAAAATTAAACAAAGATTAATGCGCCCGCATGGGGCGATTCGCGCTTTTCTCTTATGAAGTGACAAATTTTCTGCGCGCGCGTGTTTGATTAATGATTGCCGCGCGCTGGTGACGTGGAGTGACACCGCGTAATTAGCAACAAAAATATATTTGCGTTCGCCGTAATTGTCGGACGTGACATTCGATCAACTATGCTATTAATTAGTATTCAACGACGCACATACTCGGCGCCGTAGCCAAGGTGGAGGCGAACGCGTTTATTGCGGGCGGTCGCGTTTAAATTATAATACAAATACACAAATTAGAAACGAGGCGGCCGATGAGCGTGGCGATGGCGTATTAGGTATAGTTTTGCCAAACGCGAATATTTGCGCGGCGAGTGGAGCTCGGGGGGGCCGGTTGGAGAGCGTATCGACCGCGGGTGGACTAGCGCGTTGGCGGCAGTGAGGACCGGCGCCCGTTATTCTGCCTTCAATACGATGCGATACGTGTATGCGTGGTGCACGTTGGATTGCGTTAGCAACTTGACGACCGCAAATGACCGAATGAGCGAGTTGTTGTTGTGTGTGCGAACATGCGCTAGCCGCGCAATAATTTCGGGCCGGGCGCTTTATAATTTAATGCAAATACATCTGTCAAATTTATTGCGCTTAGATGTTGTTTATGCGCCGCCTCGCATCGCGCCGTGCACGCACTACTTTGGGCGGGAGGCTGCAAACAAACGACCGCAGCAGCGCAAACAACTCGAAGTTCACTTCATTTTCCTACATGACATCATTTCCGGTATTAAGCTTCTATCGCGAACAATCGAAAACTTATACGATTTATTTAAAAACTTTTTCTTCGCTTATAGCGACGAAAGCTAAGATGTTGTTCGCGTTGGTTTTTACACCCTGTAAAAATGCATTTTCATTACGGTTATAATTTAGGCATATTTTTTGGGCCATTATTATTTTTTGTTATGCGGACGAGATGAAAAATTAATGAGTGGTAGTTTTGGGCACTCTCTGCATTACGTTGCATTGCCACCGTTGCTGGCGTTGCCGCCGCCACCGCCGCGTCCGTGACGGCGAGCAGCAAGAGAGGAAACATGTGCAATGTAAGCTCGATAATAGCCAAAACGTTAAGAGTATGAGGATGACGTAATTAATTACCCGCCGTCATTACGACCGCAACTGACTGCAGCATCTCACGCGTGCGCATGCGGCGCGCGCTCATCCTCCTTCGCTGCATCTGGATGCGGGGGAGCACATGCAGGCGCCGCCGCCGCCGCCAGGCCGCCTACGCCACTTACGCGCAGTTAACGAACATTGCTGCCAACATGCACGCACACTTTGACAAATTCCACACTTTGTATGCGCTTTACACGTGCGGCATTCTAAGAGTGCGCTCGCTGGCTGTTGGCGGCTGTGCAGGTGTTTTGCATTGCACTGCACCGCACTGCATTGCGTTTACATTTCACCTCAATCGACGAAAGCTTTAGTGCACGCGTTTGTCAAATATTCTCGCGTAAATATAATGCACCGCATGATTAACATGCTAAGCGCGCCTGATTATTACATACGTCGAGTTTATGTTTCAAAATTTCACAAACTTTACGCAACTCTATCCTTGACTTCATCGTCATAGCCAACTTTTTGAAATTTATCGTAATCGGTTTTAGACCGTAATATTGTTTTATTTTGTGTGAGTAGTTCAAATGCGCATCATAAATTTATCATCATTTAATTTTAATTTCATTTATTAATTAATATGGTTTAAGTAGGCAAATAAACAAGCGTTTAAACTGTAATTTAAAGAATTATGCCGAATTAAAACACGCCAGAGTTCATTTACAGCGTTATCTAATTGTCTAATTAAACAAGTCCGTTATGGACCGACCGCTAGTCATTTATATAGCTAGCTAATAATTTTTTACGCCACACGTTTCAACTGAACAGCGAGTTAAGCAATGATAAGGTGCATGTCGAGTAATGAAATTACGCAATGAAATTTCATTTGCGCGACTAGATACGCGTTCGTGAAATACAATTACGGCGCGTGCCCGAAATTGCAGCGCGTGAAATGCACTACCGGCGCGCTCACACCGGATGAGGGAAGGGGGGCGGCTGCTGGCCGTGATGGATTAACATTAATTAAGAATTGATTTAATCGCTTGCGCGCGCGACCGCCTAATCCTCAATAATCTCGCGCGCGCGTATCGAAGAGTGATGCGCGCACTAATGCAATCAACGACTAATAACAACTGTGCGAATGCGCGCAGAATTTCAATATGTGATTTATACGCTTCAGAGTGGTAATAATTTTTCACTAAATATTGCTGTACAATCGTAAATAATGTGCGTGAACCGCATCAATTTGTTTGTTGCTGTAGTATGCGAATGTAATGTAATGAAGTGCATAAATAATGCGCGGGGGGAGGAAACATATTCGCTGTTAACTGCCTGGTAATGTGCACTTTGCGCGCAATTTAATTGGATTTTGAAGATTTTATCAGTTTCTATCATTTGGTTATCGGCCAAATAATTATGTACTATACAGGGCGTTTACTAAATGTAATTTAAGAAATAATTACTATATTTTCTCTTATAAGATGCATCTCACGATAAAATCTGCGCCAAATTTCTTTTCCAAATTTCTCATTTTTCTAAACATCATAAAACTTATTTTGCTACGTAAAAAATCTTATGATTCGGAAAATACGGTAAATATTAATTAAACGATTAATTTAAAGTATGAAATTTAATAGTTATTTTAAAGTTTGAAAGTTTTAGTTGAGCATTTATTATGAAGATTGAGTAAGAATGGGTTTATAATGATAAAAGTACTTAAGGTGAAGAGGTGGAAAGAACAAAGAACACTCACCAATAACGGTGAGATTGACGTGCGTGATCGAAGTTGGTGAACGGGTGTACTGCACGTGACACTGATAGACGTCCTCGTCGGCGAGGCGAATCGGTGCGATTGTAAGCAGCGCCTTTTCGTCGTCGACGAGACGAAGAAAGTAGCGATCTCCAAGGGACGGCTCGGCCCAATGCTGCGGCCGACCTTCGCGCAAATCGTAGCGATAAAACGCTTCGCTCTCGGCACTGGTGGCGTCGTTGTTGTTGTTGTTGCTGCTGCTGCCGCCGCCAGCGTTGTTGCTGTTGATGGTGTTGCCGCGATACCACATGACGACGGCGACGCGATCCAACGGATGGGCGCCGGCGACATGACACGGCAGTGACGCGGTGCCGCCTTCTGTCGCCTCGGCGATCTCGGCAGCCTCCATGCCGCCCGCCGAGCCGGCACACCACACCATCACCACCCCCGCGATCACCAGCAGCATCACTGCTGCACTTTGTTCGCGGAATTTACTCGACTGACACATTGCTGTCGGCCGCCTTCCGCGCAAGCAGACGCGCGCACAGTTATTTATTTTGTGTTTCGCTTGACCGCGACTTTGCAGTTCAATAATAAATAACGCGAAAAGCGTTTAGAAAATTGCCACACGGACAGCTGCAATCCACCGGGACGAGTTTACGTTTTCCGCACATGTTGTCCAGTCTTTTTCCTGTTCCGCTCGCTGCGCTTTGCGGTCGCTTTCGGTGTTTATTTATTTCGTTGTACGGAATGATAAAACTGTCACTAACATTTATCTACTTACACTTCTTTTTACTCATTTATTTATCTACTTAGACTCAATTATTGATTATTAGCTTATGTGTCCAGGATTTGTTTCGATTCTGCAACATATAAGAAAAATCCGCAATTAGTCATGTGAAATGATTATTAATTCTCTTTTCTTTTTTCGTTACAGAAATTTTGACGTCTACAACTTTGAATGCGGGGTGGGTTTTCCCTCGAATTAAATTAGACTTGTCGGGTTCAATAATACAAAAAAGGCGCAGAAATGGAATTTGCACAAAAAGCACTTCCTGTCAATTAAAATTTATCTCGTGCGCAACACAAAATAGAAAAAGAATTAGCGCGCGTCGTCTCGGCGAGGAGTTATTCATTCGATTTGAATTGTATTAAACGCATTAAATGTGCCCCGCGAGTGCAATTTTAAAAACATCAAACTTAGATAATTAGAGAAGTTTGTGGCTCTCTGTCTCGCGCCCCGCGTCGTGTCCCGAACAAAGTTTTTCCACCCTCGCGCAATTTGACGGGCCGCTTCTTGTATCGCCTTACAAGAGGATTCGTATTAAATTTTCGATATCATTTTATACTCGCATTCGTTGCTTCGTTCGCTCGTTCAATCGTTCTTCTTCTTCTTGCTGCTCTCGTTGCGATGATGCAAAGTGAGTGAACAACACGCCCATTTCTCATATAATATACATGCGGATGTAGGGACAAGATCCACGCTTGCTTTTCGACTGCTGCTGCTGCTGCTGTGCCCGCTGAAATATCACGCATATCACCCTAAAGGAAATTGCGTACAGCAAATGGATTCGCTTTCTTTTAGAGCGCTCTCGCGTGCGTTCGTGCGCGTTTTGCAAAATGCGAAATACGATGACACGCGCATGATAAAGCATTATACATTCATACATAAAATGGAATAGTCAAATTAAATTACACATTACCAATTGCCTTATTATATTTCCTCTTCGCTCTCGGCCTCAGTCTCGGCACTCGTGCTCCTCCTGGCTGATCGTGCTCGTCGTCCAGGATAAGTGCGCGCAGGAATGAATGAAGAAACGAAACTTGTGTGTTGCGCTGTGTATATTCCAATAAAAGAGTGCACACTTTATTACATTTATTTATTATACGACAATCGTTCCAATTAAGTCGGAATCGAATTGATAAACACGTTTATCCTAGAATATTACGTTATATTGAGCGTGAATATTTGTTGTTTGAGTGAAATTTATATGCGCTTTGATTATCGTATGTGGGCTTGCGAAACATTGACTAACTTATACACTACGATATCTATGATGAATGCCTTTATTATTGTTAAATGTACTTTTGATAATCGCATGAAAGGATGACTAGTTTGTATACACAATATTTGTGGATGAAATATTTCGGATTGTTTGAGTGGATAGTCGAGTAGCAGTAGCAGTAGCAGTTGGCCGTATTAATTACACATGCACGTCGGATAGTCTCGGATTGAGAGTGGGGTGAGATCCACACACACCGCGGAATGTCCTTGAGACGCCGAAACGGGAACAGCGCGTACTCGCGAATGTTGCGCGCTTCGTGGAGTTTGGCAGCAGTTCGCAGTTGGGTGCACGCGCGCGCGACACGACGCACTGTACGCGACTATCACCCAGTCGGCGAGTTGTTGTTTGCGTCGCGAGAAGGCCCAGTTGCCGCCGACGCCGCCGCCACCGAGCTCTCCCGCACTGCAGGCGGAGACTCCGCCCGGAAAACTACCCCGCGAAGTGTGCGAACGCGCACGACGAGCACCGAACGCCCGGAAATCACCTCGACGGCGGCAGCGGCGGCGGTGGTGGTGTTGGCCCCGTTCGGTCTTGGCAGGTTTGCTCGCGCTCGCTCAGAGTTCAAAAAATCAAGCGTGTCATTGCGATGATCACCAAGGAGGACATTGTCACAATTTTGGTACAGCCGGCACGCACATATCTCTTGTCGCCTGCGTTTGCCGCCGCAGCCCGTCCCGTCCGCCTGCCCCCCGAGCGCCGGCGGTTATTACGCGCCACATATTTCGGTGGTTTATTGATATGAAACGATGGATTCGCACAACATCGCGTAATATTAATGTCCTTGAACGTGTCAGGAGCGATGGCGTGCGTGCGTCGTCTTGGCGTGTGTCGTCATGGCAACAAGTTATCCCGGTCGCGTTACGTGCAATGCAAGACTTACTTATCCAACCCGGTCTTGACCTGCGGTTATGTGTCTTACTCGCACGTTCTTCTTTTGGTCTTTTCGTCCTTTAGCAATTGTTAAATTTCTGCTGTTGCGTGCGTGTCGCGCATTGTACGTGAAAAGAAAGAAAAACGATGAGATGTTGTTGAAGATTAACGCACGAGATTAATTCCGTTGTAAGGGAGGTTGATTTACATCCATCGTGCTTTTTATTATTTATACGCCGATATTTTGAGTGTGGTGAGAGCACCACTTAAATTAAAAGTTTGAAAATTGCGCTGACTTAAAATTCGACCGCAGACTTTTCTATGAAACACTAATGACATGCTACAGCCACCTACATAGGCAACTTTTCTTTTGAATTGTCGTTAAATCTTGTGCTTATCAATTTTCAAGCATGTTTTTAGCCGGGAAGGTCGGTCTCTTTCATTATTGAAACAATATTAATTAATACACGAGGACGGGCGGGCCACCGGTGGTGGTAAAGTTTTACACGTTTCTAGAGCATTTTGTACATCGAGCCTGACATTGATAAATGTGCGCAGATAATTAGCACTGCCGAATTTTAAACTGTGTACTTGCAATTATTCAAAATGTCGACTTTGCTCTAATCTCAATGATATTTTATAATTACGTGTATTTCGCAAAATGACATAGAAGCCGGAAACGTGTGTAAAAAAATGCAAATTCGCCGCGCATGTATTACTTAAATAGGGTATGACACTTGGACGGGAAGTTAGAGACCGGAAATGGCGTAAAATTTAAGTTTTGTCGCATAAAACTTGAGAAATTTGAAAGTTAATTAAATTTACACGTGTCCAGTGTGCCTCATTTCACGCTCGCGTTAACGTTCACGATAAATTCTAATAAACAGCCCTTTTGTAATATCTCGTATTCGGTGATATGGCTTTGCTATGCAAATGCAGTGTGTGTATTTGCGCTTGCCGCCTGCTTCAAATACGGGCGAGCAGCCACCAAGAACAAGGGTGAACACAGAGGGTGCGTTGATGTTGATTTGAAACGCGCTGTGGCGGTGGTCCCTCTCCTCCAGCACAATGCTAACCTTTATGCACCTTCCGGAATAACGGGGGTTGTATTGCGATGACTCACATGACGATGATGACGACACTTGCCTTTGAATAATTAATCAGATAAGCTACCGCCACCTCCAGCTACTTCTATTGCTGCTGCTGATGCTTCGCAAAAGGTCACATACAATTTCGGATATTGATATACACATTTACAATTCCAGCTCTCTTGACTCTGACGAACACATACGCGCGTGTGTGTGTCCCACGGGAGAAACATAAAATACATCTGGAATTATCCTAGTTTGATCTCGCTAAACGAGGGAAAACACATGAAAAACTCGTGGCGCATTTCAAGAAGCATTAAGGGGATGCGGAAATATCATCTGCGGCCCCCGCCGAAAATCCTCTTGTGCCGGAATTGATGTACGCCGTGGCGCTCGTCGTTCGTATCGATAAGTTTTATTACAAAGTAATTTTTGCGGTTTAATAAAACTTGGGCAACAGCTGCGTGCGCGCTCTGTCAAATCATAAACGCCGGTTTTGAAGGATTTCAAATCTCTGCTCGTGTGGCGGCGGCGCGTTTGAGTGGCGTTGCCGAATTACAAGAATTCGTTGGCGGCGGCGGCGGCATGTTCGCAATAAAATTCGAAATTATACAGTGCTTTCGCCTCGCTTTATGCGTACAAGTTTGGCAAGATTTAATAACTTTTTCCCTGATACAAGGCGTCGCGTCGCGGTATAACGCGAAACGTCATATTGGTACACGTTGTCAAATATTAAGACGACGACGAACAAGAAGAAGAACAAAAGCTATTTGAGGAGGATAAGATTATTACATATACACAGCTTGAGGACAAATTCATAAGAAGTCGATCTAAGCGCACGCGGGGCAACAAATGAAATGGGGTGCCTTTTAAATTTAAGTTTTCCACTTTCGAGCTCTTCTCACACGTTTGCTTCGTGCTTTTTGCGCTTTGAGATGCGGTCCACGACGCGGTGGTTTTCGGTGTGAAATGATAGGATGGTGTGGAATGGGAGGAATTGATGCGCTAAAAAAGCCCTCGAACGTTAAGAACATGAATGCAAAAAATGAATGCGGATTTCATTCGACGCGTCGTGATTTGTTTTTTGCGCGCGCTCGCGCACGCCCATTTGTTTTCTTCATGTGTTTGTCTGGCGCGTTTGTAATCAATATTTCATTAAAGGTGTTAAAGTGTCACAATGTAAAATTTGGTTTCGCAGACGCGCCGCGCGGCGTTAAGTAAGACACACGCGCCGACGCTGATGAAAAACGATGTAATATGGAATTGAATGAAAACCAAATAAGTTGGCGGCGAATATTAATGAAATGACGAAAGAGGCGCGCGAGCGTGCGGCGGCGGCTGCGGCGGGTGGGCAAAATGTTGTTGTTGTTTGCTGGAGAAAATATGCAAATGGCGCATTAATTGAATTTGTGCGTTTCAAGGAGTACAATTACAAATCCCAATTCGACGACGGCGCCATAGAGCTGGCGCAGGGGCTAATCCCAGTAATTGTGTGCGCTTGTCGGAGCAATTCGGGCGTGAAAGATGCCGCATTCCTGGCGGCGACCCTCGAATCTATTGGGATCGCATGGGCGATCCATGCGCTTCGCCAGCCGACGGACGACGACTCAGGTGACTCACTAACTTATTTCGCCGCCTCAATGATCTGACATTTTTATGCTTCCTTCTCGTCGTCGCTCCGTTCGTTCGCTCGTTCGTCTGCTCGCTCCCTTGTGGTGGTACGTCTGGAAAAAACACCCTCGCCAATACCAACACCATCGCCACCGCCGCCACCACTCGCTTCACAGGCAAGCGTCGTGATAAAGTGCGGCGCTTCTTGAAATGCGCCGAAAAGTTGAAGCGGCAAGGATTTCAGCACTTTGCCGAGGCGGAAAACATCATCAGAGCGCATTTAACTCATCTTTGAATTCGCAATGCCCGTGCGTAAAAATGATGGCTCCGTCATGAGGAATTAATTAACATTTATTATACGCATTTAACATTGATTAACATTAATTATACTTTCGCTAACATGATTAATTCCAACAAGCAAACAGACAACAACAATTTTAAAAGTTAGATTTGTAATAGAATTGCCACCCCAGCCAGTACCCATTTGGATGGTTTATCCCTCGTTTTCAGATTGAATGTCCATACGTACGTATCGCCTCGCGTGCGCGTTTTGTACACGGGACATTCGTACATGTGTCTCGTGTCCTGTTTATCCTGCGCGATTGCCCGCAAGTAAACAATGGGCATCATAGGAAACAAGTCCTTAAGAACCGCATCGGAAATAATACCGCATTGCGTGTCCCAGCGAGCGCCCTCCATGTACAATCCGCAAATATTTGCACCCTCATTGGGCGCGTTCACAATGTCATCGCGGCTCTTCTTGGTCACTTCGGCATACAAACACATTTTATCCAAGGGCCACTCGTTCCTTCGAGCCATTTGCTGCATAATTGCGGTAAGAAACGACTGCGGATTAAACAAACCGCCCAGCCACACAGCGCTCGGCATGGCGAAGTCGTTAGTCCAGTTATCAAGTTCACGAATCCGCATATTTAAATCTGCGCACCACTGACCCAGTGGCAATAAACTGGGATACGCTTGTGCCGTCCACGTCTTAGGGACTTTATCGAGGAACAGCTCACGCTCGAGGATTTCCATATCTGGTGTTATGGTTAATTCACCCTTAAGTCCGAGACTTAATTCCTTGAGAGTGCTGCGAATTACAGCAGCTAATGTGTTTATCCTGTTGCATTCCTGAATGCAAACAATAACATACGGATTGTGCTCCTCCACTTTACCAACCATTTCTTTTATATTAAAGGCTTCCGGGAGTTTTTCGAGGATATCGTCTAAAGTAGCTCGTACTTTCTCCTCGCGAGACATGCTCATTCCATTGTCGGATGATGCATCCTGCGATTGCATTTCGAAGATGGTTTTGAACATTGCATCCGAGATGCGAGTGAGAAATCCAATTTCTGCATTTGGATGCAGTCCATATAAATACGGCGATTCGGTCGGTAGATATTCGTCAATGTATCGATGATATCCTTGCAAATCTGTATTGGTTGGTGCTCGAAATCCGGGAGCGTATTGCATTTCGCCCTCAAGCAGGGCCGGTTGCATGTATTCCAACAGGTAATTACGGCACAACCTGCGATCCCAATCGTCGGTTATGTGTCCGCCGTACATGATCTCGCCGAACAGATAACGCAGGTCCTCCCACGGTACTTTATTGTTGTTCTCCAAGTAATTGTACAGCACGTTCACGCTGATGGTGAGGTCGCCAACGTTGAACGGATACGTGCGATTCCAACCTTGCGGGCCGAATTTTCTCCGCTCGGCGACGACTGCATGAAAGTAACACAATGAGAAGAGAATCGCACGGAATTCCACCTCTTTGCTGCACATCTCGAGACTCTCCTGGGTAAAATTATCTAGCGCTTTGTGGAGGTTTGCCTGCATTCCGGTCGGTGGTTCGTTGGTGATCTTAATCGATGATTCGAGAATGCCTTGCGGCAAGACGTTTCGCGCCGGTTCCGCGCTTAAATACAGCCTGTAATTAGCATTCGAGCAGTCGGCGTGCGCTTCCATTTTTTTCTCCAGCACGGGCAGCCATCTTTCCACGAGGTGAATATTTTGCAGAATTACCCAGTGACCCTCATTAGCGCCCAAATCCATCGCGCTCTCCGCGGCCGTCTCTTGGCCCTGTCCCAAGGCGACGTTGTGTAGGTTGGCCTGCTCGGAGGTATACCCCAAGTGGGCACCCAGAGTCGTGACATCCTGTAATGGATTAACTCCCGGCGAAAGAATGAATAAAATGGGCGTAGCGTTGCTTGTCTCTTCATAGGACTGAGCAAAGGGAATTGTTTGGGATTGAATAAATTTGCTTCCCAGCTTCTCCTCGATGAACGCGCGTACGGCATAAGTCATGCGGTCTGGACGCAGGCAGCGCATAATGCAGAGTCGTTGCAACGCCGTACGCGTCTTCCACTCTCCGGGGAACTTTTCCTTTTCGGGGCACTCGGAGTCGACAAATTTGCGCCAGCGTTTAGTGGATCCCTCAATATCTTTGTCGAGGCCTCGAAAATGCTCCATCTGCGCCAGCGATTTAATACCGCCCCATAAAACGTTGGATAGAAAGTCGAACGGCGACGTGAGATTCGTCGCGACCGGAAAGCGAAGTAAAAAATCTAGTTCGACGTGCGATATCTCCTTATTGTATTTGAGTATTTGGAGTGTCATCTGCGCGAGGAATGTCAGCTTGTCGCGTTCGAAGAGTCCACGACTCGTATACATGCACACGCCGTAAGTGATGCTATCCAAAAGGGATGTGACCCGTTGCTTGATGTCTTCGGCAGGTGTAGCGAGCCGTAGTGACTTCTTAAACACGCCGGTGAACGCCTTGAGCGAAAATTGATATATGGCATTAATACGGTGCAAATCATTCAAGATGAAGTAGAGCAATGAGGCGCGTGCCGCCGCCGGCCGATATTGTTCACGCGCTTCATCGATTTTCCCCGACGTCACCTTTGCCTCGGCCGCCTTCAGCGATATGTCAGCGGCGGTACTCTTCGTCGTCTCCAGGTTGAGCACCAAGGTCACGTCCTCCAGTATATTGCCCGTCGCCGACGACAGCCGCTCCAAAAGGTTGTCCTCGCACGTCTTCAACGTGATCTTAAAGTCGTTTTGTTGTTTCGTCAATGACGATTTCGATGTTTCCAGGTCGGGTCGTTCCGCGTTGACCACCTCAGCGAGCAGTTGCTCCTCGAGCCCGTTACGCGTCACCGTGAAGTTGATGAGTGTGGTTTGCGCCTGAATTTCGGGCTTGTAGTGCGGATTCGCCAGTTTTGTTTGGATGATGAGCTTGAATCGCGGATCGTAGTCGACTTCTTTGTCGCCGATCTTGATCAACTTGCCCTTTTTCACCAGCGTGCGGCCCAGAATTGGGTCAAGAACGCCGTCGATCGTCTCGCCGATGTTCTCCAACAGCACGCAGCTGCCTAATGCGACGCATCGCTCAATCGTATCGAGATAGTTCTTCGTCGTTAGTCGTATCACAATCAATTCGCTCCCGTAGCTGTTCTTAATCCACTTCATGCCCTGCAACTGCGGGTCGATCATCAAGGGCCATCGAGTCGTATTCGATAGAATCGTCGCGTTCTCGGTCGACATGCGATCGGTCGGTAATCCTTCATTATTCCAATTCGCAATGAGCGCGTCGTCGGTGAGTAGCGCTAACGGGTCCAAATTGTGAGTGGTTGGAATGCACGGTTGCAGGTTGATTAGGACTGGTAACCACTGCTTATTTACTAGTTCGTTACGATATTTCCACGTGAAGCATCCGACGTACGAAACAAATGCGGTGACAAGCAGAATATCGCCGGGTAGTTTATGAATTGCGATCCGGTAACGATTGACCGCATCCCGCCACCTAAGGTTCTCGGAAGCCAAACCGTTGATGAGGCGGTGAGCAAGATTGATCATTCGACTCGTTGCGTCCGCCTCTTCCTGGCATTTTAGCTTGGCATCCGTTGCGGTCTCGTATTCATTGCGCAGGAGTGCGAGCTGTTTTTCCAATTGTTGAAGTTTGTCCTTTAATTCGAGCAGTGTTTGTCGTGCACTTCGTAATTCGCTCTTTGCCTTCTGGAGTGCTCGACGCTTAGGCTCGACGATTAGAAACACATCGTAATATTTGATGATATTAATTACCCACGCGCAGAGGCCGGCGGCGGCGATACTTTTCGTTTGAATCTTTTGCGGATCAAATTCGGGATCGTTTATGTACGGCAAAACGGCCTTCACTACATCCGGATGGATATTTTCCTTATCGTAGCACAGCAGGTCGTTAAGAAATTGATCCACTTTGCCCATTAACATCTTGCATGCCTTCCAACTTCGATCTTTCGGTATTTTAGCCCTTCGTGCAAAGAGCACCAGAACGGCAGCGCAGACGTTCACAACAGCGTCCGGAGGACTTCCAAACGACTTTAGCTCAGTCAAATTCCCCTTGTTTAATGTGTTTAGCGCCGCCATCGCCGCCTCCAACGCCGGCTCGGCGAGTCGCAGATCCTCCTCGCACATTTTTGCCTTCATCGCCACATCTTCTTCAATAATGCGCACTTTTGCCTCCTCGGCGGAAGCGAACGCTTGCTCCTTGGCCACCTTTTCGTTCTCCGCCCGCAGGATTTTGATAAGTTTGTCGGCCGCCGCGTTCCGACCGGCGAGTTCAACCTCTTGAACCGCTAAAACTTCTTGCAGCGCATCCACTTCTTTTGACGTCGATTCTAATTTTAATAATCCATTCTCGAGCCGTTGAATATTCTGTTTTAGGAGCGCCGTTTGACTCGTTAATAACTTGCGGTAGAGCGCAATTTGTTCGAGGAATGTTTTGGGCGTTGTGTAATTGTAGCGCTTCTCGCGACTTAGATACGTCTGCGATAACTTGTTAACAATAATGTGCACGAAAGACATAAATTCAGCGGCCGACCCAATGTACTCTCGGGGGAGTGTTGAAATTTCCGACAGAAAGCGTTTGGAGACATTCAGAAGTGCGTCGCGCGGCCAATCATGAAACCAATTGATTGTCGTGCAATTTATAATCGCCGGAAACTTGCGGGCGCGTACTCGCAGCGTTGCACCGATGGGCGAAAAGCAGAGCACCACTTTGATTAATTTGCGCACTTTGTCCACGTAGAATTTCCAGCAGGTCTCCTTCGTATCTTGCAGGCCGGCAGCTTTGACTTCACTCTTGAGCAGATTCAACATCTCCTCAATCTCGTCGTCCGTCAGCAGATCGGGTATTTCCCCAGTGGCGAGCATAAAGTTCACAAGGACGAGAAACTCCTCATCGGCGACTTGAGAATCGGTCATCAGGAATGCACTGCTCACGTTTTTCATGCCGGCCTTGAGGTACATGCTCGCCATATCCAATTTCAAATCATTGATGCAATATCCCTTCTTCAACTGTATCTGATAGACTTCGAGCGACGCAATGAAAGCGGCCAAACGCGTTAAAGATTGTTTGCCCGTTCCGCCAACGCCGACGAGCAAAAGATTACCTCGTGGCGCCTCCATCACGCGATTGATTCGACATATATGGTTGATTGCGTCCTCAAAGAGCACCAAGTTAATCGCGCCAACTAAATCATTGTAGCTCGCTTGCGCTTCCTGCAGCAATTTATGAAGCGATTCATATTTAATAACTGGCAGATACTTTGGATCACCAATGCCTTCGGCAAAGTGACAGAAGATTAACGGTTTTGCCATCACGTTCGATTCGTCTAATTCCTCGAAGCTCTTCTTTACAATTTCATTCAAGAGTTTGGTGAACACTTCCAAATCTTTAGTGCTCAGCATTTTGTCGCCATACACGCGCGTCGATTCGTGCATCCACAATCGAATGAAATCCGTGCCAGACTCGATTGCATCCCCGTTCGCAAAGAGAAGTCCCTGAAATAGATTGGACAGGTCGCGCAGGTTGAAAACATAGTGGAATTTAACTGCGGTGGGTAGGAAATTTGCGCAAACTTTCTGATGTAAAGCGAGCGTAGCTTTAACCACAGTTGTACATAATTTTTCAATGGTTGAGTTAAAGTTGCCATGGTGAATATGCTGTTTCAGTATATTGTGGTAAATGGAGTACATTGACTCCTGGCTTGGTAGATGTAGTGCAAAAACGGCAAAATGCCTTTGCAGGCGGGGATCTATCGTAAAGGAGCCACTCGTCGGGTTCATGCACGCAACGTACTGGACGTTCTGGATCTCTTTCACAGTTAGCTTATGCCTGTCGTACCAGTGCTGGTAATCAATATGCTGTCGTAATAAAGTGTGCGGCTGCACCGTGAAATATTTGTCCACTTCGGGCATATTCATATCATCAATAAAATAGACCATCTGCTTATTGCCGGCCGGGCCGAAAACGCGCCCGGCCTTCTTCTCCAGCGGCTTCTCCATGATTTTTTGCAGCATCTCGGAGGTCGTGTAGAAGTTGAACGGCACATTTGTCACTTGGTAATGCTCGGGCAGTGCTGACAGCAGCTCATGCATAAGTGCGCTCTTCCCGCATCCGGACGGCCCGATCAGCATGCACGGTACGCGTTTCTTCATCAATCGGTCAATGAAGAAGCGCACACGTCGCGTTTCGAGCGTGTCCACCACGGTAGCTGCCAACGGTACGTCGACGTTCAGATCAAACCCGGCTACGATATTCGTCCACGGACGAAACTGCTTTGTTTTGGGGTCGATGTAATAATCGAAAACGGTGGTGGCTGCCGCGTTCTCGTCGTGCGGAAACTGCACGAATCTGTGCTCGTGCGTAAACCATTTGCTGAATTCGGCGCGCCCGTCGACCTGATCCTGACATAATGACGATCCGAATGCCCAAACGACGCAAAAAACGAAATAGATTTCGTACCATTCGCGCGGACAATCCGGCGGGACGTTTTCCGGCGTTAGGAAGCAATCCAATAGATGGCAAAGCATCGATAAGTGCGTGACAGCCACAAGTGGCGTAATCTTCTTGAATTTACCCCCCTTGCCGCCCTCCTCGAGAGCTTCAAGACATGATGGCACGTATTTGTCAAACATGGACGATAATAATGTGCGCTCATTGGGATTGGAGCGCGCATCCAGCCACGACGTTACATAGGGATTCCAACCGAGATCGTTGGGGTTTATGTACAGAATGCCCGCGCGCGAAACGGTCGCCGGTGTTGCCGATCGCAGGTTTGCGATCTCGAAAAGCAAACGCATTTGCGCCGTCAAAGCGATGCGTTCGTTGCTCGCTAGCGTAAGGACTTTATTATCGTCCATTAGCGTATTGAGGGATTCGATCCACATTGGGTCGATATCCCCATCGAGGACGATCCAACGTGGCGCGTTGCCAACTAAATTGGTCTGTTCACGCATTATGGCCGAAAAGAGTCCGTCGCGCCATTCTCGGGTTGCCGGATTGATAATGCCGAAAAGTTCATCGTTAGTTACTGCCTTCGGGTTGAGATCATTGTATACGGGTCGCCGCTTTTGATTGACATATGTTTTGAACAATGTCCTCCAGACCATGGATTTGCCCGTGCCGGCACGACCAATAATGAAAACCGAGTGTCGTACTTCGAATAATTCCTCCAGTTGAACGACTTTGAGGACGAATGCCTCTTCCGGTTGTAGTTTTAGGTCGACACATGACTTTTTCACCAGCTTCTCGAATTCAAGGTCACGTTTACGCGGCACGTCCAGTGCGGGGAATAGATCACGAATGAGGCCCATGAAGATGGGCACGTCCTCAGTGATGATCTTGGGGATGTTGAAATCGCGCAGCGCTCGCATTAGCACCTGGTCTTCGGGGCGCTGTCGGTCGCCGCGTTTCAGTGCTCCGGCGACGACCAGTACCGACTTTATAGCGCGCAACCCCCAGTCGTAATGGTCCTGTCGTGAAAGTAGTTCACGGCATAGTGTGTACAAAGTGATGAATTTACGTGCAAGAACGCGCGCGTCTTGAAAGCCCTCAGCGACCAGCATTATTTCGCAAATGAGCTCAAAGTCGGGCACGATCATTGCGCACGGTCGAAAGAGCGCCTTGAGATTTTCCGGCAGTTCAGTGCGCCCCGCATATCCCGGATTCATTGTTATAAATATTCCCACCTATAGGAGAAAGAAATGCGTTTAGTTGGATTGCGAATCGAGCGATTGAAAGAAATATACGTACAGTATGCAGCAATTTAATTTCTTCGCCCAGAAAACGAAAACTCGTGCTGCGCCGTTTGATTGCGTCCTGGATGGTTTTCACCTGGACGGCGACAACGGAGAGCACCTCGACGGAGATGCGATTGAACTCGTCGAAGCAGCCCCACGTGCCCGTCTGCACTAATCCCTTGTAGATGTTGCCGACTGATTTATAATCCATTTGTTCCGAGCAATTGAACACGTACACCATGATGCCGAGCGCCTTGCCCAAGTCTTTCGTCGTCTCGGTTTTTCCCGTCCCCGCGGGGCCGGCGGGCGCGCCACCCATCACCAGATGCAGGCTCTGCGTGAGCGTAATATAGCATCTATCCGTGAGCGGCGTGATCACCAGCCGCGGCGTATTGCCCAAATACTCGTATTGGTATTCGATCTCCGCGTCGCAAATATTTCCATAGCAGTTCTTCGTCTGCATATCCCATCGATGGCGCAATTGGCTCTGCCATTGGAACGCCTGAGCGTTATCGACGCGCATTTGCACCAACTTGGTGATCACGTCGCGCGAATGCACATCGATCGTGCAGATTGTCATAATTTTCTGACGGTCCCCGATCGTTAGGTCTCCAAGCAGATGCGTAATTAGCGTATTCAATTGCGCAATTTGCTTTTTATTGTAGTCCTTCAACGCGTTCTCGTAGCCCTCCTCGAGCTTGGCGAACGCCAGACTCGTCTCGGTCGACCACCAAATTTGAATACAAACGAGCGCAACCTGCGCCGGATATTCATAAATCCAAGCGTCTCTCGGCTTCTCGTCATAGCAATTCACCCCTTCGTCGAACAGGTGTCGGAGCGTTTCGCGCATCGTGCGTATCAATTCGGTGAGCCAAATTTCCACCTTGCCAACGCAATTGCACACGCGCTTGAACTCGACGTGCTCGTCGTTTTCCTTTGCGATCATCGCAATTGCCGCTCGACTGTTTTTGCCGCCCTTCACCTGCAGAAAGCAGAGTTTCGCGAGCGAGTCGAACAGCTTGGTTAAATGCCGCTGGATACGATCCGGATGGTTGCCATTACTGAGAATGTCGAGCAAATCGGCGGCGGACAGAAAGTAGAAGCGCGGAAAGGTCAGCCGCTTCCGTTCGAGGTAATCGTTGAGCGCCTTCTCGCACTGAATGAGCTCGTTGAGCAATTGCTCGAGCCGTTCGTAAAAAGTAGGCGCGTTTGTCGCGCGTAAAATGTTTGGGCAATCGTAGAGCGATTGCAGCATCTCGCGCTTAAACGTCGCATCGATTTGATCGAATCGCTCCGAATCGCGCGCTAATTGACTGCGAATGTCCTCCGATCCGATGAAGATCGACTCCAAATAGCCCCACTTGCGCTGCACCTCGAGAAACACGACGAGCACCTGATCGATGTTCGAGAGCTTCTTCTGCCAGTCGGTGATCGCCTCGTAAAAGAAATCAATAAACTTGGACGTGAGCATATTCTGCAGTTGCACTTGATGGTCTTCGAGTGTCTCGATCAATTGCTCGGATACGATTAAGATGTTGATTTTTGTGCGCTCATGCACTTCGAATTCAAACTGTTTCTCCGACCATGTTTCCAGCAGCTCTTTGATTGTCTTCTCCATACTGACCTCTTTTATGGACTTATCCACAATGTGCCGCACTTCATCCTCGTACTCGTGTAATCTCAGCGCTAATAAATCGTTCAGTGTCGTTTGAGGATCCATTACGAATTGGACCTAGCATATTCAAGTTTAATCGTGTTAAGTTATCGAAACAAAACAAAAGGGTAAAACTAGTGTAATAAGAGCATTTATTCTTCTTGATTACTTACGGTATAAATAGATTGATTCAGTCCAGGTGTCTGAATATCGGTATAAAAGTACAAAAGTTACATGGTTATATTAAGCTAGTAGTTTTATCTTAGAGTACCTTAATTGTTTGCATTAACTGATTCCAGTGGCGTTCTCTGATTGAGGGATTTTGCAATTCAGTGACTGCACGTAAAGAGGTCAACATATTTCTCAAGTTGGCTTCCATCTGTATGTAGACGTCCCACGTGCGCAATTCTTTATCCATTCCGCGCAAATCCTTGCCGAATCTTTTGCAGTCCATGTCCATCGCTTCGACGTCAATTCTCTTCCACGGCGTGTGCTTCCACTCGTCCAGCCAGGAATTACACATAAGTACGTAGTCCCAGAGGGATTTAAGTAATTTGAGTTCGCGTCGCATGCCCGCAACCATTTTGAACTCGGTCAGCTGTAATTCAAACAATGCACCCTGCTCACTCAACCTGTCCGCATCGTTTTGGAGCGCCTGCACTTCGGTATTGCAGCGATCGAGCAGTTTGTAAACGTGTCGGCAGTCGTAGTTGAATATCGGCAGTTTCTTAAAGTATTCGCGGTACGTCAGCTGCTGGACGTCGAATACGGCGACATTGCGTCGGATGGCATTCACCTGCGTCGCTTGCAGCGGTGCGAGCATCTGCTTGGCGACGGCCGCCACGCGCTTGCATTGTTCCCATTTCGCGGGCAGCGCTTCCAGGCGTACGCACACCGCCGCCGGAAAGTCGACGTCGTAGTAGACGAGCAGATCGATAATGCGCCGCAGCGGCTGGAACATGTTGTCGGTGATCAGTTGGCGCTCTTTAATCTTCGACAGGCAGGCCATGACGCCGATGAGCGCATCCAAAGCGTCCACACGCACCGGCCGGTCCATCAGCTCGGTGGCGCCGTCGGCGAACACCTCCAGCTCGTCGATGGCGTTCACAACGCAATCAAATAGATGCTGTTTGAGCATCGCACACCAAATTTCGATCACGCTCGTTATAGATTCACGCACCGGTCGCAATTCCAGCATGAGCCAATTGATGTGCGTGCGGTCCGTGGCGTCGGAAACTTTAGCGCTGAGTTCCTCAAAGTATAATATTTGTTCGCGGAACTGCTCTAGGCTAGGTGTGCGCGCCGTTTCATCGGGCGGCTCCTCGATGTTCGGCCAGTCGTCGATGGTTATGATATTGCCATGTTTGAGAAAATGCTTCATATACGCAGCGCGCTCGCATGTAAATAGCGGTTGGTACACTTCGTATTCGGCCAGGTATTGCAAACACTCGTCGATGGTCGATTGCACGCGCGCGAGAATTCGCCGCTCCAAACTTTGTACTTCGCGGTCAGCTTTGATCGCGTCGACGTAGCGCTCACTCTTCATAAGGGATGGCAGCTTGTTTACCACTTCAAAAATCTCCGCGATTATCCCCTGCATAGCGCCCAGAATGGTGAACTCGTCGTCGATGTTTAGTGATGGATTGCTGATAATGTTACCGTCGTGCTCGTCGCATTCAACAGTTAAGCAGAATAAGGGATTAGCGCACTCATCACATTCCATTTCGTACACGAAGAACGATAAGTTCACTTGAGTGGCGTCCAAGAGACTTGCCAATATGGATTTGTGAAGTTTGCGCAAGTAACTAGTCCATTTAGCGTCCGCTGACTGATGCGCCTAAAGGACGGTTAAGTATTTAAGTATTATTGCTCAGAAAAAAAATGTAATTTCCGTAATACCTCATCTACGTATTCTTGGCCGTAGAGCAGCAAGTAATTGCTTTTTATCAATTGGTGCAATTGCGCTCCGAGCACTTGAATTGCATTGTACCGTTTATTGATTTCATCGTCATGGTTGAAAAATGAAATTAACTCCTCGCTCCGCGGATCGCGACGAGAAAACAAGCTCTTGTCGTTGATTTTATTCAGCGATTTAATAAACTCGCTCATATTATTTTTCGATTGCAATACGCGTTTGTACAATGCTTTTATCGTCACGAGTATGTCGTTTACCTTTTCAATTTCTGCAAGAACATTATTTCTCAATTACGCACGATAAACCATCATTTGCCATTACTTACGATTAAATTCCCACGTAAATGTGTCGCGTGCATTGCGAATATCGCTGTAAATCTTTTTGAGTTCGTCGCCAATTATTATGTTTTCCTCGGCGTTTGCGCTATCCATGAAGTAATTGTAATAGTCCGCAATCTGAGATAGAATACGAAGTGTGGACGTTATCTCATCGTAGCGGTTTAACAATGCAACACCTTCGCTGGGGTATCGATCAGCGTACGCGAGCGAATTTGCATAGACGTACTTGATATCATGCAGTATTTCAAGCAACTCTTCATTGATATTTGGCATCAATTGCTTCGCCTCGTTGTACGCGAACAGCGGGCCTTTTAGGCCGCGCTGAATAACGCAAGGCATTCGCGCCAGCCACTCATCGACGACCTCCAGCTCGTTTGCATTGAACGCACCAAGGAGCGCTTCACCGCGCTGAATTAATTCGAATGCGGCGGCGGCATCAATGCCATTACCATTGTCCTTTTCATTGTAATTGCGCGCCGCATTGTTCAACTCCTTAAAGTCGTTCGATTGCTTCGCGAGTCGATCGCGCAATTCGCGCAGCGCGCCCAACTTTGCAAAGAAGCAGCTCGCAGGCCGATTTGTTGTTGTATGCGCGGCGCGTGGCGTAATGCAGCGCGCGCGCTGCCGATCAATTAGATTGAGCTCATCACGAAACATGTCCAATGTTTTGGAAAATTTCGGCTGTAGCGCTTTGGCGATTATTTCGCGCTCGGCGAATACGCCGAGAATGTACACGAATTTATTGCACGCCTCCAAATTGGTGCATTCGTCGAAGGAGCGCGCAAATATCGTTGCCAGCCGATTATCGAAATCGCGGCACGCCGAGATGAAGCGCTCGTAATCCGCGTGTATTGTCATATCGGATAAATTAAGCGCGTCGTATTGCACATTGTGAAAGCATTGAAAATGATGCAGGAACTCGTCGTGAATCTCGCTGATGGATTTCGCAAAGATGCGCGCCTTTGTGCCGGATAACTCAATTTTCTCCAATTTGCTAAAGACGAGCGCCGTCTCGAGTATTGTGCGGATCAGCACTAAACGCTCCTCGAACTGATACAAGCGTCCGAACAGCATCTCCTTCGAATAGCTCCACGTATACGCCTCGCGTTTCGCGATGCAGCCCTTGACAATGTCGTAGGCTTTGCCGAACAATAGAAGCAAGTGGTCAGCTTGTGCAATCTTGAGCAGCGTCTCCTCGATGTCGGCCATAAACAAGGTGTACGGATTAAACGATTTTGCAATCGCATCGATGAGACCGTTGGCGATTTGCAGCAGTAGGCCTACGATGCGTTCGTTCTTCCTGTAATAAGCGCACCGCCCCCACAGCAGGCCAACGCAATGGATCAATGGACCGATATGCATGTGTAGATCGGGAACATTTGTCTCGGCGAGTCGCGTGAATTGCGGAAGCAGGCCGGCTAAATGAAACGAAATATCTTCGGCTTCAACGATGGCGGCGATAAGATCTTTGAAGACGCGCTCGAAGCGCGGCAGATACGAACTGCCTGCTAATTCGACGTATGCGAGCAGATCCTTTGCGTCCTGCATGCTTAGCTGTCGACGCACGTTCTGCAGATTGGCGGCGCGTTGCTGCCAGAAGGCCGCCTCCTGCAGAGGCACCGGATGCTGGTGATTGTTGAAGAGCGCCTGCGGTGATTCGCGCAGCGTGCAAGTGATGATGCTGCACCACTTTGAGATGTACGTATCGGCCGCCGTCCTGAGCGCCATGTCGCTCTCGAGCAGCTCTCTGCCGCTGCTGGTGCTGCTGGTGGCGGCGCGCCTCAAACGCTCCATCGAATCGTTTATCGAATTGATCTCGTTGAGTACGGGCAGCAGCGTAATTCCTTTGAGGCATCCTTTTGTCTGCGAAGGAAACGTGTGCGGGAGAAGGGCAATATCGATAAAATGGCCATTATGCGATGAGGTAATATTTAAATTGTCGAACCTGATACAACGTCGAATTCAATTCGTTCGCCTGCGCCTCGAGATTGTCGTGCACGATTGCCGGCCAGCGCTTTTCATCCGGCTGCCGCTTAATCAGCGGAAAGATCACCTCGTCGTTGAACGCCACCAGCGAATCGATAATCATATCGGAGATGTCGCCGGAAATTATATCGGCAGCGCTTTTTACCACGCTGCAGCGCGCGCTTTTAATGAAATAACAAATTTTATTGTTCTGTTCGCGCGCCATTCGGCCCAGTGTCGTTTCGATAACCAATGAGCCGTTATTGCCGTTTGCCGAAATGAACAAGGCTTGCGTTCGCTCATCTTCGAGAAATTCCTCGATTTTCTACAAACACAAAGCAAGGCACAAAGAGTATTTTCTGCGAGGGAAAATTATTAATAAATACTGCGAGTGTTACATTGTATTCGGGTGTTTGGAGTATGCGCAGCCATTTCTCGTGCTTGACTTTCATACGCTTTGTTACATAATTGCACAAAAATATAAGACGAGCGTCTTCAGCACGCCGAGCTGTAACATCCTCCGCAGGCGTTGCACTTCCGTTTGAAATGTTTTCCTCCATTACGATGTGTGTTAAGTGTACAATAGCTCTATAAACATTTTTTTACACTTTATTTGCGACGTGCACTCGTATTGTTTGCAATTTTTAAGATGTCACATTGCTTCGAGAATTAAATTTACTTTATTGCAACCATTTTCCGGCACGTATACGTGACTCGTAACTGGCGTGTGCGAAGTGCGTTCAACACCCCACTGTGTGATAAACAATTATAATTGACGCCTGGCAACGCCAATACTTGATCAATAATTCTCTTCCTGCCATCAGCATGGTAGTTGTCAAGAAGTAATACTTCAAGCCTAAAGTTGATGAACTTTATATGCATAGAATCATTGATGTTCAATTCAAATAAAATGCGATATTCATTGTTTAATTATTAATACATTACGAAATAACGTATTAACGGGCTTTTCGTCGTAAAGATGAATGCAATAAATGCACGGTAATCTATCAACGGCACTAATTAGAAGCATCTATCAAATAAATGCCTACTTAGTGGAACGTTAAACGAATAGCTGTTATGGCCTGTAATTTCGGTTCGTTTGTTATTATCTTGAAAACAAAATATTAAGAGGGCGATTCGTGACGAGAGCGACCGCTTTTAATTATTTCTCGATGGCCATTGCGATGATCGCTGCGGCATTACGCTTGTTGGTTAATCGTTTATTGATTGCTTCGCATGTGATGTATTTCATTCTGTGTTGGCGGCTCGAGCGTATTATGATTTCGAGAGGCGGCGATGGAGCGGCCGTAAAGCACCGTGGTAAACGGCAGGTGCTTAACGCCACCCGCATAAAAGCATTCGTTCTGCCAATGCGGAGCTCTAACTGTCGAGTGCCACCGTCGACGACTGTAGTCACCTTTAATTTCTGAATAACACACAAGATCAAAAACAACCACAATGTGTACGTATTCCGCTACTAATGCTATTCGACAATTTGCGCATATTAACTATTTAGTTTTAAAATGTAAATTCGCATTTTAGTACATCCCACGCGCAAGTTGATTGTTATTGCCATTGTGGTAATGCTTGCAACCTTAATTAATACAACTATGCTGGATCCAATTGACGAGTGCATATTTAATTGCGACAAATGCTTCAGCAACTCAAGACTTTTAGAATGCGCCAACGAATGCATAGCTTTTCAAGGAGACGTTCAACCAATGTGGAAAATATGCAAATACTTTGACAATGTACCACAAGTGGTTCACATTTAAAACCAGTCAGTTGAAAATAAATGTTTATTCTCAAAGATAAAAATGAAACAATATATTGAATAATATGTATATAAAAAGGAACGCAAACTTGCATATATGATGTAGAACTTATATCTTAGTACAATTCTATTCTCATTCAGCTTTTGTTTTTGTCTTCGGCTTCTTCAGTTTTTTAAGTCCATCTAAGTTACCCTTAAGCAAGCTGCTGAATGCAATCTGGAATTTGTTTATATCACGTCTGTGAATCACTGTAGATATTTTCTTTGTCCTTGATGTTGCTCTAACTAGGCACATGAATTCCTTCGGTTCAGGCAGAGGTGGATTGCCAGGTCTTGGTGTAGGTCTATCATTACCATCATCTATTGTTGATAAAAATTATTAAAAGGTGGCGGAAAACATAGATAAAATACATACATTGTTTAAACGTCATGCTAACAGACCCACTGGCTCTTGAGGTCTGGAATAACTTGGTCAATTCAGTGAGAAACTGTAATTACACAAGGTTAGCTCAACGTTTAACATTAGCACATTTTTCATTTTTACGCACTGCATCATTCTCAAGTAAAACCATCGTATTTCCGTGCGTTTCTTGTTGTTTAATAGAAATTCACAATCGTTTATCCATATAGTTTGGAAAATATGGTTGATTTCTTACTCAGATGTGAAATGATGACAAGACCAAATAGGTTAACTACATGTGTTGACAAGTCTAGTTGTCAGAAGTGGCGCCACGTTCATCAAAACAAGTTTGCGATACCTGGTGATACCTTTCATTACAAATTATTTAAATTCGTCTTAAATAATTAACTAATCGAGAGAACGAGGAGCTTCAACCATGGTTGCAAAATCAATTAAATTGTTGGCTTATTTTCTTGTGTTTAGCTGTTTATACCTTTTGTTATAATATTAGCTCCTAATCTCCTTTTCCTTTTTATTGTATGTTTATCATTTGAAGGCTACAACCCCCCAATTAAGAAGAGGTTTAAATTTTGGGGAGCAGTACAGGTCACCATCATTATCTAGAAGAGAGGTCTCTCTTCTTTGGTACTTGATTGAAAGAGAAGCTCAATGATAGTTGTAAAATTAATTAAATTATTAACAGACAATTGTAACACTTCCCTACATCTTACAACTTACTTTAATATTTATTTATTGTTTTTAGACTAAAACTCCCCAGTTAAAATGAATTCTAATTTTGGGTAGTGGTGGAGCTCAATATCAACATCAATATGAGACCCACTATCTGCATCTGCATTCTCTATTTGGATACCAAATTTGAGCCCAATCAGAGAGTTGAAACATAAAAAAAGGTGGATGTTACATGCATGGTAAAAAAATTAATATTTCAGTGAATGAAATTAATCATTTCAATAGTCAAAATTATAACAATCTCTAGGTCTCTATAGAATATGTTACCTATTTAAACATACCTTACTGCTATGCGGACAAACCAGCGCCGGGTTGGATTAAAATCACGCTTATCACTTAAAAGTCACCCACAGCAAGAGAACCCAATAGAGCAAGTAGTTGGTATTGCATTACTCTCAAGAGTTCATCAAGTGTTTTGAGTTCAGTCCTCAAGGCGGGCGATTTACGTAAGTTTTAAATTCAGATCAATTTCAGACTTGTAATGATGTGGATTGCACAATTTAATTTATCGGAAAGCTAATCCTACGGCTAATTATGAATAGTTTTATCTTCTTTAACTTCAAACTATACTAGTTATGGGACAGAAAACTCTCAAAAGTTTTTAGAAGCTGCTTATATTCAAATGAGAAACATCCTTTATTGAAGTTTCTTGTCCCTTCAATAAGACAAGAAATTTTGAAATCAAAATAGAATCAAATTAAATTCCTTTATAGGGTCCAATCATAACTATATTTTCATGGCTCTACCAGCTATTACAATTTGTGTGCATTATATTTTTAAAACTGTCCATCAATTATTCAAATTATGAAATATAAATACCTTATCTTCTTTTATTCACTTTTTCGCCACGACGACGCTTATTTAGTGGATTTCTTGGATCATAAATTTCAAACCAATCGTCATCCTTCGTACTAGCATCCTTAGCTAAAACTGGTATCTCTTCAACAAACCTCAATTTATGTGCCAGCCAATTATCGTCGTCTACGTCTATGGTAGCGTTTTGATCATTATTGTCATTGCTCGAAGATTCATCATCATTTTGGGTTTCCTTAGCTTGAGATAGTTTTGACTTGAACTTCTTTAGTAGACTTAACGTGAAGTCTTCTCGTTGGGTACCTTTCTTCGGTAAGCTCTTGCCTTTTTCCTTATATTGCTTGTATGTATCATGATATTCCTTAAATTGTTCATTTGCTTCTTCTTTCCGTTCTTCCTCTTTCTTTTCTTCTATGCGTTTTAATTTATTTTGATGATACTCTTTCTTCACTGACTGAATTTCTTTTTGTATTTCCTCACTAAAACAATTATGGAGTTATAAACAGCCCATAAACAATAATTCCAAATATTGAATAACTTACTATTTACGCTTTTTTTCTACTAGCCTATCATCTTCCAAGTCCACATCATCACAAGCACTTAAATCAATATTGTGCTTTTTAACTTTAGGCACTTTAGTCACTTTGGAACTTCGTGCTTTTAACTTATCCCTAATAGCTTGTAATCTTTCCTCAGGGTTATCAGTCTCTTCCTCGTCATCATTATCTCCATCTCCCAATTCTCCTGCTTGATTTGCTTGACCATCACTTTCCATTGTTTGTGAGCTTAACTTGGGATCATCTGAAATTTAATACTTTCTTTAACAATATTTGAAGATGTTTGTTGATTTATAATAATTTATCTTAAATAATACCTAGAATGTCATGTGTAGATTTTCCACGTGTAGCGTACCGTTCATTTTCTCTGCTGCTTTCTTGCTCATCTTCTTCAGCCTCCGCTCCAAATGATAACAATTTAAAATTCTTGACACCAGTTCTTTTGTCCTTTTTCTTCTTTGGCTCCTTTGAAGCACTAACTCTGATTCTAGGTATAATATCAGTGAAAGGATTATTTAGAACCTCAGCTTTAAGAATCTTGTGTGGAAATTCAGGGCATTCATTTTTAATTATGCCTTCTTCTAATTTCAACATATTAAATACTGTATCACCAACAACTTTGCCAAAGATGGTGTGTTTATTATTAAGTTCCGGGGTTGCAGATAATGTGAAGAAGAACTGGGAAGCATTGTCATCCTTCCCAGCATTAGCCATAGCCAATAAACCTCTCCTTGTGAACCGCAATCTCTGATGAAATTCATCCTCAAAAGTGCCGTCATAAATTGATTCACCCCCAGTACCGTCTCCATTTGGACATCCACCTTGTGCAATGAATCCTTTTACAACTCTATGAAATATTAATCCATTATAATATCCTTCAAGACAGAGTTGAATAAAATTTCTGCAAGTTCTTGGTGTTTCCTTTGACCAAAGCTCAATGTCAATGTCGCCAACAGTAGTTTTTAATAGTACCTATGCAGAACATCGATAAATATAATTGAAATAATTATTGACAATATTACCTTTCCAGAAGTTGGTGGTTCCAAAATGTAAATATTACTCATATTGATTTACTATAATCACGTACAATACCAGAACTTACGCACTTTCAATTTAACTGTAGGATAATAATGTTTTCGGTTATTTTCCCGAAGTTAAAATTAGTTAATATAACTAATGACTTTTGCGCATAAAACTATACACAATTCAAGAATCAACAAAAATATTTATTGGTTATGTTATCTGACAGAAACAGAGAGGTACTGCCATTTTAGTGGGTTGGACAAGGATATAAAACGTTAACGCGTGATCATGGCAGAAGCGCCTATTCTCCAAAACATTGGTTGTCGTTTCAGTCAATTTTA
>JARJDV010002085.1:0-24250 GCA_030264675.1 Anaulacaspis nigra
GGTTTCAAACGAAATACTTGTCGTGTGTTGTGCGGTTTCATTGTAATTTCTATGAATCGCGTATCGGATAGCTATCGAAAGAGAGTTGTGCCATGGCTCCTTTCACCTGTTAGGGTAGTCCGTCAATCGCTTAATCATCATAATTATCATCATAAACCTTTACAAATCGTGTGCGGGAGTGTTAAAGTAATCGAAAGCAAATTTGAATTAAAAATCGTGTGCGTTCGGTTATTGAACAACAAGCCGCGTCTTGTTCATCATAAATATTTGGTGTTTTTCGTTGCGAAGGAGTGCGCGGTACATGGTTCGTTTCCACCAGAGGGATCCCACCAGATGTGATGAGGAGGCGGCAACGCGGGAATCAATTAAAGCCGCCAAATGATGAGCGTGGTGAGTACCGAGGAGAGTCTGCGGTTGTAATGACAATGGTGAATATTATTATGAGTAAGAACACCTTCTGTGTTTGATAATCACAAAAATATTTGAAATTGCTGTTACAATTTAGTTCGACTCTCATAGCTGTAATTCCGGTGTAAACAAACTGTTTACACGACGTTGGTGCGCCATTTCTATTGTTGTTTCCAGTTCAAATTGTTGCATGTTCGGTGCAAACAAACTGTTTGTACGTTGTTGGACGCCTTCCACTTGTTACGCTGTGTTAAATCTCTTGGAGAGCCCAATTTTGTATGCCATTTTGGATGCTGCAGTTGGGTCACGTTGGGCATTCGTGCCATAAGATATTATGTAGGCATCGTGCCACCCTCTGGTCGCGAGGCAACCGAGCCACTGGTCGAGAAGGCAATCGTGCCAAATGGTCGCGTTTAGTTCCGCGATTAGTTAATTTTGATTCGTAATTAATATTGCGCATGGCTCTTTGGATACAGGACTTAATTTTAAGCATTAAACTCTTCTTTTATTTATTGTCACCCATGCTATTTATTGTCACCATGTGTTATATTTATGTGTTACACTTGCGCCCAAATATTATCTTCTCGCGGTTAAATTCGCGTCTTTTGAATAATCCAATGTGGATATAATTAATGCGCCCTTCCGTTTATAAACATTGCACCCAAACACACTATGTATACACAAACCTTTCCCTAATTCCATATGTACCCACATGCTACATACAATTTCTTAAAGTGTACTTTGTCTGTTTCAGAGCTTTTTATTTTTAATCATTTCTGCTTTCAGCGTAGTTTTAGTATTTAATTCGTTTCATTTCAGAAGACTTTTGCTTTTCAGCTAGTTTTAAGTTGTTCTGCTTTCAGTATTATTACTTTTACTGCTTTTTCAGTGCTTTGCTTACTGCTTTACTAATTAATTGCTTCTAGGTTTGCTTGTCCACCCATCCATTCGTAATCCTTGGATACTAATTTTTATGTTTTAATTCAATAATTTGACTCAATGACTTTTCTTCAGTGATTCTAATTTTTGATATGATAATATTGGTCGATCATGAATGAATTGTAACCAATATTGTGTAATCAACTATTAGCTTTCAATTTCATATTATGTTTAATTACTCGTTGAAGTCAAATTAATTTTATTTTCAAATATATTTTTCCTCTACAATTTACACACAATATTTAACTTTTTTCAGCTGCGCCAATAATTTAGTTTCGTATTCTTCCGCAGTCGCGCTTTTAATTTAGCTCCGTCTCCTTCTTCGATTGAACCTTGAATTTACTGGAGGTTTATTGGCCATGCGCAATTCGCGATTTTAATTTTTTGAACAAATTAAATGCGCCTTTTAAATATTTAATTGTGTCTAACGTATAGGGACTAACATCTTTACAATATAGAAAAATAAGGAACGTTTCTAAACACGAAATGATAAATATAATTAATCTAATCTCATTATATTTTCAGGATTTGGGTATACAAACAAGTATATACTTAATACATTTTTATTCCAGGAATATAAACAAACTTTAAATATTTTACTTTATTTTCAGCAGCAAATTTTGTAACCCTAATTTGCGCACTATATATTTTTTACGTAATCAATACGTATTTTAATAAGATTTTAAATGCCTACAGTTAAAATGCATATGCAATTATAATTTTGATTGACACTATGTGGAAATCATACTTATGTGGTAAACTATTCAAATTTAAAATTTGAATTTAAAATTTCTCTTCTCTGAAAATTACCAGTTATAAATTATGCTAAATTTTTTTATTCTTTTTACTTCATTTGAATTTAGTAACCAATACGCAAATCGAGTAAAAAGACAAAAAAACGAAGAAAATATATTTAATAAAAATGTATTTTCAATAGTTGGCGCCTTAACACATGCAAAAGCGAGCGTATTTTCTTATAATAGTTTACTTTTCATCCGATTTACAATTGACCGAATCTACTAATCTAAAATTTATCTTACATAAATTTATAATATTTACTTGAAGTCGGAAATTTAAGTTTCTTTCTGATTTCAGAAGAATCCACGGTACTAATTTAAATTTATCTTTCAGCGATTTTTAGTACAACCGTGTCTATAATTTTGCACTTAATACCATACGCAAATTCACACTCATATTTTATAGATCCTAATTTCTTTAAACAATTTACATTTCTTTCTGGTTTCATATGAATCAATGATACTAATTTAACTTTTCTTCTTTTAGCAACGTCTATTCTCATACCTAATATTTTAGAAGTAATAGTTTATGCTCGGAGCAAATAAATATCCTGATTGGATAATTACGATATTAAAACCTCTAGATAATAACAATTACTTTCGTTGCGTGTTTTCGTTATCGCTGTAACGAATTGGTAATGAGCACGTATTGCGTATTGATTAATCGCTAATCAAATAAATATGCTGTCAATGGCAAATCGATTAAGCCAATTTGCAATTGGGTTGCGTAAATTATTAATCAAAGCACATCTGCGCTAGCAGATAGTAAACAGTTTGATTTTGCTACTATTAGCACAAAGTAGAAACAAAAATAACGTTTCGCAAATCGACTCCGAAAGTCATTGAACGCACGTTCCTGGCAAATCAAATTAAATTTAATTGTGAAGCAAAATTGGAATTTCATCAAGTTACAGTGCTTGTTGTTGTTATTGTCTCTGATCTTTAATACGAGTATCGAATCTGCATGTGAATAATAGGGGTTGTAATTGGCGTTGACACATGCATTGATTTGAGTCGATTTGTTACTGCGACTGGAAAACATCCCCCAAGCGGTTTGCGTTCGTGGCGTTTATTAATGATACCAATGCTGTATTCTCGTTAAACCTTTACGACTTTCATGATACGCTATTTGTATTTGCGCGCACAATTTTTATTTACAAAACAAATGCTCTTGGCGGGCGGTTTTGTTATAGATAAGCAAAAAATATTACAATGTTATAAATTCTTTCTGATAAACATTGTGCGCATGTTTTTCCAGAAGTAGTATTTATAAAATATATTTTGCGAATTTTGCGCTGCTGATCAAAATGATGAATGTCCATGTTATTTTTTAAATTGGACACGCATTTTTTGGTGGAAACTCTCGAATCTACTTTGTGTTTTCAATGCGAATTATCGTCAAACACACATCTGTTGCACATGCGTGTAAATCGGGACGTCAGATAAGTCAGACTTGTTTTGTAATCGCACCCATTGACTCGTGTTCGCGTTCAATAACGAGAGTCGGGATAAAAAACACACTGTGCACACGCGAATGCAATTTCGATCACTCCCCGAACAATTACATCGCTGTCTTTACCATTACTTTTTCATGCCTGGGGGCGGTGAGCATTTCGCTATAAATTACGGAATTTATATCAAAGGCGAAAAAAAGCAGCCGATGGATAATTAAACTCGTAATCTTTCGGTGGGAATTTAATTGGAAATAATGCGTATCATGTGTGTTTGGAAAATATGCAAAGAGCGGAAAAAACATTACGTGTAATGAAAAATTATGAACGATGCGCTGCGTTTCCTTGCCCCTAATAGAATTTTGCAAATACTTTCTCGTCCGTATGCATAATATATCAGCGGATGCGTAATCTTTCGCATCGTGTTTTGCTGAATGCGTGCGGGAAAAATGCGGCGATAATATGCACATCTTAAATCAAGAAGGTCAGAGAGAAGTGGGGGCGGCAAAGATCCATTAGAATTGTCACATTTCTATTATCGCAACCCTGCGTTAGAAAAATATGCGAGCTATGCGAGGACATGAACAGTGCATTTGCACATAAATGTAAATATTATTCAACGCGTTCAGGGCTTTCCAAAGTTTTTTTCTAGGTTTATGTGCTTTACTTGTTGCTTCTGAGCATCTTATTTTTGGCAATGGGAAATAGTAATAATTTTATTTGAATATATTCGTCTTATTTACAATTATTGGGAAAATTTAGAATTGAAATCAATTTGCAAGAGTAAGGAGATATTCCTCTTAAGAAATAGTAATTGCTTAAGAAGTGAATAATAATTGCAAGAATATTAATTCATGAATAACATTAAAGTCTAGCACTTTTTTATAGCCAACAACCGAACGTTGAAGTTTGACATGAATTTAGCATGCAATTTACAAATGTACGTGCTAGTTGAATTGACATTGTGTGAATATTAAAACATCGGTGTGCGCATTGAATAACTGCAAATCAATTCATTAATATTCAATGAGCATTCGGCTTTTTTTACGACTCGGTGCACATTTGCATGCACCTCGTTACTCGTTATTTGCGACATAATTTTCATTAGGCGTTATTGAATGTGATTTGCTGCTAGGCCTCTAAAGCACAAACTGTTAATACCTACTGATTGATTTTTCGCTAGAATACACTTCAAATGGTTGCTGATCATAATTTAATTTCAAATGCTAATTTCTCGTTTAATTGATTGCATAAATTTTAAAGTGGAGTGAGGTGACTGTGAACTAGTTTTTCGTAAATTCAAATTTGAACCATTTCAAATTTAATTTATATTAACTACATATATAATATATTGATATTAGCATATACGTCAGTTAGTACCCCTTAATTTGCATTATTAAAAGAAATTGTCAATGAAACGCAATTTCTGCACTGCACATTAGTCAAAAACGCTAGTTTTTGCCGTCGACACAAACAGTTCTATGCATTGCGTGAGTTAGTTTAATTCAGTTAGTTTAATTAATACTTCATCAATTGAAGTATTAATTCATCTTCAACTTGAAATTGCACCAGGACGCAATCAATTCCGATCAATCGGATCAATGTGGTTGGATGTGTAATTAAATTATCTTTCTCACGGTATTCAATGTAACACACGGTAACTAACTTAATTTTCGAAGAAAAATAATATTTTGAATTGCCAAAATCTCATAAAACTATTAATAATTTTTCAAGTTTAAAAATAGCTTCATAATAGTTTTTTCATGGAATTATTTTGAGACCATTAAATAAATTGCCAAAGTTCATCAATATTTTGAGGTTCTTCCTGAATCGAAAATTGTTCAACTTTGACATTAAATTGCAGCCAAACTAATACTCTGAATCATTCATTTTGATTCATATGCTGTAACTAATGTTCTATAGATTGGCAATTTTTTTAAATATAAGTCGATGGTGGACATTCCTGACCTACTGTTCCCAAACGCACTTTTTAAACAGTGAGTGAAATAATTATAACTATTAATATAGATATAACGCTTTTTACGCCATCCAAATGAAAGAAATAACTAAGAATATCACAAAAAATTGAACTAAGACTAAAAATTAAGAACTAGCTAATTACTTAGGCCATTAGTTTCACTTCACTTTGCGATCATTCAGTGATCAAACAAACTGAATAAATAAATGGAATTCTCTAGCTGTACATGCCTTACGCTGTTTTTCCTCCATACATTTTGATAATTTAACGGAGATTATAAGGTTGTAGGGATTTATACATAATCTTTTATGCGATTCAACAAAAATAAATCACTCAAAACCTTTTTCCTTGGAAATTAGAGCACAAAGATGAAAAACACAACACGACATTCATCTTATTTTTGATGCTTCTAAATTAATTGCCAGAAACTCAATTTCTGCAATTTCTATCATATTACATTAAATATCGACCCACTTACCCACAATATTTAAATTTTCACCTCCATTTTCAACATGCGAAAATTTACTTGAAAAGTAAATCCGTCTTTAATTTAAAATATTGCGGCTTAATAGTGACTTTAATTTCAATTAAATTAAATGAACACAAATTCCCGAAAAACAACTAAATGAAATTTACGAAAACGTAGATTAACTTATAAAGCACAATTCGGAGCGCAATTCGTTGAGAGGAAATTGGCTTAAACATCGCAATTATTCACTACTTTCACTGAGAGTCGAGCCGCAAAGCGATGTACGTAAATGCGTGGCGTGTTTTTCCAAACATTTAATCTGCGCGCAATTCCTAAATGATTTTCAAATGTTTATTTATTTGTGAAAATTGAACATTCAAAGCATGAAAACTGTCCATTTAATTTGGAATTATATCAAAATATTTGCACATTTATAAATACACAAGTCAACAGCGCAACGCAAAGCGTCGGGGTTGATTATGAAAAATTCTTCTGTGTGCGTATTATTTTTACAAGAAAAATAACTTCTATTTTCATCTTACAAAACATTAGTATCACGTTTCAAAACGTATTTCTGTAATTTTCCAAGCCATACGTTTCACTTTCAACGCAATTTAATTTGGCATTTTGAGCGTTTCCCGCCATGTGAAAATATGAAACACACGTTGTGTTCGCTTTTGAAGTTAAGTTACGATTATTAAGTTCGCACTTGTGTGTCAGGATAATTTCGTATGCACGAACGATGCGATTTCAAGATATGAACGAGGGAATTGGCAACCGTAAGCTTCGTCTGTATTTTCTCAAATATTTGTTGATAGATTAAGAGTAAGTTATGACCTAAACAAACGCAAACGCACTTAACATATGCGTACTCGATTCATATGTGCGCACAGCCGCAAATTGTGTAAACAACGCTAAATTATTTCATTTAATTTATGGTGTATTTTACATGTTTTATATAACTTGCTCATCATGATTCTGGATTTTCGCCACATGCAAAAAATATACGAATTTAACTTTGTATAATTAAATGCGGACGCAATACCTACATTTTTTTTATTTTGAGCGTATGATCAATAATATTAATAATTCAACAATAGCCATGCAAATTTTAACCTCAAATATTTAATTAATCTAGGTAAATATTCTATTGTTCAGGGCTTTTCGTTCATCGAGAAAATTACTTTCGATATCTCTGAACGTGGATTGGGAAATCATTATTTATATTGCTTAGATATTGTACGAAAAGTCGTACGTTTTTATATCACAACCCAGGGTAGTCTGGCAACAATGACGACGCAATAAAATATAATATGGAAATGTCTCTGGCAAAGTCTACATTCGAATGCACTTTTCCGATATACGGCTCGATATATATGAACTGATGATTCTCTATACAGGCCAAGACCAGAATACCACCATTCAGCAAGCACATTCGCATGAAACAAAGGTTAATCAGTAAAAAGCATGTAAACCTTGAATATATTTTATTCTCGTGTTTGAATATGCACAACGGGATTTCAGCGCGTCTCGTCGGATGAGAGCGTAGGAGGGTTGTGGAAGGTTATTAAAATTGAAATTGCAAAGATGGATTGCATTTGAAAGAGGCGTAAATATGAAACGTAGATGACCTGTAGGAGGCGTATTCTTTATCGTTATCGGATTATCCACGTGAAGCAGGCTGCTTGGGTGTTATTCAATGTTTTATAGCAATTTAGCGCCAGTTTATTACACTCCAAATAGAACACTTTTTCTTTATCAAGTTGAGCACGCGTTAAATCCGCCTTTTTGCTTCTTGCATATTCAAGCAATGCAGTATAAATTCACAATTTACCTATGCGCAAAGCTTTTTCACGTCGGGCTTTTTCGATGCCATTTTTGTTTGTTTTATGCGTATCCCTTTCGCCGAGAGACTCATTTTCCGGCTTTATTGACATATCCGATGAATACACTCTGAGAGTTTTTTTTACTAGTTGCGCATAGTGCAGAAATTATATTTTGTTTAACTACGGTTCGCAGTGAAATAAATCACAATTTATTTTCTGCAATCTGATAAATTTCCACTGACTTATAACGTATTGATTTTATACGAATTCAATCAATTTCACATTACGCAAGCGTAGTAAAAACAAACGAAGCTCAATTGAATCAAACTAATTGCATTTGCAAATCGACAAAACGCCCCAATCACTGTAATATTCATAGCTATTTGCCATGCAAATGAATTCGATTGTTTACTTTGTAGTAAAACAAACAAACCGCAGCGAACAGACGCATTGTTAACCGGGAGTGGAAAAAATTAAAACAATGGCTGCTGTTCATTTCCTTTTATTTTATTAATGAATTTATTCTGCGCACCAATTAAACAGTTAATGGAACAACAGAACAAGCACTCACGCGTACTGACTAGAAGCAAATACTAGATGAGATAGGGTCGACGAAAAACTAAATTAATGATATTTTAATATATTCAACATTGGGTCGTCGCATCAAACATTATGTTTTATGGAGCATCATCAGATTATCGCAAAATTCCCATTGCAAATAATGCGGTGGCATAATAATGAAGGATGGCAAGAAAGTATAAAAACAGGCATCACTATGTAAATTGCATATGAAAATTGCATCAACGATTTCGAGTTTGAAACAAACCAATGTTTGCTAAAATGTGTGAATAATTCATGAAGTCGATATTAGTCTTTCTCAAAATATGCAATGTTTAATTTCCGACTAATGAATTCTATTTTATCATAATTAAATTTTCAGTTTAGAGGTATCATTTACTCTGGCTGCGTTGAAAGCACTTAATTCAACCTGTCTGATGTTTGCCAATAATTAGGTCAACCGGTATATAGGTATGTAGCCGGCTCCATTTTGGAACGCACGAACTAAATCCTCTTCTTAGTATATGGAACAAAGTAGATTGTACCGAAGCTTCAGTCCTTTTGTTTACATCCATGTCCACGTTAATGCTAAATACCACGAACATTATCCACTTCGCCTACAGAAACGTTATTACAATTCCCAACACAGCCGACTAACATCATGATTATAACAATCAGGATGGACACTACAATTAAGTGTATTATCATGGTTTTCCCTATCTTCCTCATTATCCTTACCTCTAAGCATAATTGTGCACAGAAATTACAATCAACATGCGAACTTGAAGTTAATAATATTTGCTTTGCATTAACTGAAATTGATATTATAGTGAAAACTATGCCAGTGCTTATCAGGTTTCCTATTTTAAATTTCCCTCCTCTTAAACATTGTAATTAATTCTGTAATAGTTTACTTGAGGCCAGCACATTCGAACATTCGTTTGACAGACAGTGCACTTTTGTACTGTGACCTCAGTGGTCTCCTCCTCTACATCAACAAGTGTTTTATTTTTATTTATGGCTAACATAAATAAATGTTATCAAGTGATTACCGGGCCTTTTTAAAGTGTTATCAGTAGGGTACTTGTAAATGTTATTCTTAAATTTTCGTTGCAATCAGTAGTGACTTGCTTTGTGTCGTAAACATCACATAAGATATTCCAATATGATTTTATCGAAACCGCTTCGTAATGCTTTAGTGTCTTACTTAAGTAACTTGTATGAAAATCCAATACGTACGAAGGCCATTACATGGTAAATTCATCTATTGTTAACAAATTATCGTCTACATGTACTCGATTCTAGCTGTGTTATTGCTGTGGCAGGCAACTTGGTTTCACAATGGATTACAAGCAAGAAAAAAATTGACGAGGAAAGTTTAATGGCCTATGGCTTATATGGGTAAAATATCTTAGAATTGGATGTAAATAAAAGTATACTTACAATTTAGTTTTCAATAGCTTATTATTTGGTGGCACAGTTCCACACTTTTACTACAATGCTCTTGAAAGGATGATTCCTGATGAAGCCGCACTCTCAATGTTTAGGAGAATACTTTTCGATAGATTAGTCTTTACACCCTTGTATCAGGCATTCAGTTTATATATGCTTGGACGTCTGGAGAAGAAAAGTCATGATCAAGCAATGGTACATTTACTCCAAGTGTATGTACCATTGCTATCAGCAAACATGAAGTACTTGACCATCTTACAATTAGTGAATCTTACTTTAGTCCCTCCAATTGTAAGAATGCAATAACCTGTTTGATCAGTTATTAATGTGTGCCATTTAATTCTAGCTAAGAGTGTTGACCATGAATTTGATTGGCTTTTTCTGGGTCATTTATGTTGCAAAGATGAGAAGTGCAAAAGACTCAAAAGGAAATAGTAGCAAGTGAAAGGTATAAAACATTTCATTTTGTACATCTTTATTCTGGCTTTGAGTGTGTTCTTTACGTCAATTTCGTTAACTAGTTAATTCTTCATTTACATTTATCTGACATTATTCATATATTAATTTATTCAACAAATTGTTGATTACAGATTAGTTCTTTGAAACATTTAGTTTCCCAATGTCTCTGACTGTTGATGGTGGCAATAGCATTCTGGTGATCAGTTGTTTTTATTATTAGCATGGGTTATTTGTTTAGATAAGAAGTATTTGCATATTTATAATGATATCTCCGCGATGAACAGACATTTGTCATCTAATTATGTTAAGCATGATTAGAACGTATTTTATAGTCATGGGGCCTTTTTTGCAAAACATGTATTCACAATACATTATTCCAAATGACATAAGACTAGTTTTATAGTTCTCAAGTTTGTACTAAAATTGTTGAATATTCAAATATTACAAGAACATTCCAACGCTTTAACAAACAACATGCATTTATCGTCCTTGAGTTAATCCTATGAGAAATAAATTAATTCGTTTTAATCCGAATGCATAAGTATAAATAAATTAAGTTAGTACATTTTATCTACAAATAAATATATCACAAAAACTATCCTATAATTGCACACGTAAAGCAAACGTTCCTAAAATTAGTAATAAATTAGAGTATTATTTAATGCATCATTCTTTGACTAAATTCATGACTAGGATATCGTTGTTGTTTGCTTAGTAGCTGATTAGTTAGTGCTTGCGCTCATAAAGGATTAGCGACGACTGCAAACTGGAATGAGTTTAGTTTTAACGCTTAGCGCATTCATTAGTAATTAGTTAAAATCATCCGGTGTCGGTACTCGGTTGGTAATTGATGGTGAACGCGATCTCGATGATCGGCTAATGGATCGCGAAACGCTCCCATGTCGGTTGTAATAAACGCTTGCCGGGCTGCTCACTGCGCTGCTCTCCGAAGACGGTGATGAGGGTGTCTGCCTGTGATAAGGTATCGGCCGTTTGCGCGCACTACATATACGTTTTGTTAAGAGTTAGTAGTCGTGTTACAACAAGAAATGGCGTCTAATTTAAATAAATGCATGCATACCACTTACCAATTGAACGATTATAGGCTACGCAAAGGATTTCAACAATAATTAATACGAAATAAAACACAACCAATTGAAAAATCATACATGGAGTTTATTTTTTGTACTCAAAATATAGTGATTGGTGATCACTACGGTACTTTGTCGAATCGATTACTATAACTATACGTGGATGAGAGATAATAATATTGGTGGTGTGTGGTTTGAAAAAAATCACATTACAAACTATTTCCTGAAAACAAAAGAGAACGAAATCAAAACAAAAACCAAAAAAAGAAACTTACTAAAAAAGCATCGCGTGCAATATTTAACTGTAGTAATAAAATGCTGTCTATTTTAATAAGTGTGACAATATTCTACCTTGTTATCCTTCGTCGGTCAAGGAAACTTGGGGATCCGTGTCGACGCGGAATCGATGGGGAACGTGATCGCGATGAGCTTGAAGAGCTTGATGAACTTCGCGATCTGGAGCTCGAGTGGCTCCTTGAGCGCGAACGTGACGATCTTGAACTCGAGCGTGATCCGGACGAAGAGGAATTAGAACGACGCGAGCTGTAAATTGCATTACACGTTATAAGCAAACTAAATCAACAAATGTCTTTAGGGGCGGCATTCATTACCTGAATGAGGAACGAGATGAGCTACGTGATTTTGATTTCGAACGTGATTTCCTCTTATTAACAACCGGTGATTGAGATCTGGTTCTTGCACGTTTGCCGTTCGCTCCCAATTTGTCTTCCTTTTGATTGCCGTCTCCGTGATTGGGCGTGGTATCCTTCGATTGAGTCTTTGTTGGAGGCGGAAGTTTCGGTGAAGTGTCCTGACAGTTTGTAGAATCTGCTTTTGGAATTTTCTTCTCTAATGCTTCGCGAGCCTTTGCCGCTAAACCGGACTTTAGCAGGCGCAACATGCGTAACTCCTTCTCGCGATCCTCGTCATCATTGTCGCAGTCTCGATCTGATCCTTCCTCATCGCTTGAGGAGCGTAGTCTTACAACAGGTACTTGCACCCTTGGAGACTTCTTCTTTGGTTTGTTATTTGTCTCCGGACTTGGTGTGGCAGAGCGATTCTCTGAACGACGACTAACAGAATCCGTGGATTTTCGGTTATTAGAATTTTTTGGTCGACCTCGTTCATTCGACCTCTGCCGATGTCGTTCTGGACTCTTTACGAATGAGTTGCGATTTTCACTTCTTACATTGTTTGACGCAGAAGGTGATTTAGTGCGCGTCTTTATTGAATATTCATTTGAATTGTCGCGTCTTGAGACATCTTCAGATTGATTACGTTTGCGATCGCGTTCAGTAGATGATTGTCTTCTTGTCATAACTCGTTCGGGACTCTTTGCTATTGAGTTGCGTTTCTCAGTTCTCAAACCCTTTGATGCAGAAGGCGATTCAGCACGTGTTTTCCTATTATATTCAGTAGAGTTGTCACGTTTTGATTTATCTTCAGATTGATTGCGTTTTCGATCGCGTTCAGTTGATGTTCGTCGTGATGAATTGTTTTGATCACGTCGTTCATCACGCGATTTTCGTATCGGGCTGCGTGATTTTGGTCCTTCTTTTGGTGAGAACCTTGCTGGTTTTTCAAAACTGCGATCACGATTGACATGCCTATTGCGATCCTCCGGAGTCCGATCGCGTTCGCGCCTGTAATCGTTTCGGATATCTCTGCGCCTATCATTAGTAGATCGCTCGTTATCCCTATCCCTATTTCTCTCGGGTGAAAGACGCTTCGATCGTGACCTTTCACGTCGTTGAGTATTCTGCGGTGATCGTGATCTATGTCTATTTTTGCAGTCCTTATCAAGACTTGCACGTGACGGATTACGAGCCTGTTTCAAGCTACGATCGGTTGATAAACGACGCTCAGGAGTGTGTCGTCGCCCACTATCATTACGCCTCCGTGGGCTGCGGCGTTGATTGGATTTAGATCGTTCATCACGTCTATTATTATGTTTGCGATCGTCTGTGCTCCGTTTGGGTTTCTCTTTGTTCTCGACTTTGACTGGTGTGGCGCTCTTGCTCTTTGATACATGTTTGTTGTTATTCGCGCGTTTCTTAGAACGTTCCCTTGATCTAGACTTGCGTTCTTTGTCCACTTTGTCTTTAGCTTTATCCTTCTTGTCTTTGTCCTTTGATTTCGACTTCTCGCCTTTTGATGACTTTACCTCCGGGGAACTGTAATAAACACGCATTGTACCGGAATTTAGTTAATAGAAAGCAAGTTAAAATACCAACCTATCACGAGAGCTTGAGGACGATCGACTACGCTTCTTCTTGGTCTTCTTTTTCTGTTCAAAAAGCAAGCAATATTAGTTTAAATATTTCGCATATACGCTATGTGTTTTCAAATTAGTTAAATTTCAATTCAATATCTGTTAAGCCATTATATTTAAGACGACTGAAGAGTAAAACACACAGAAAACAATGCTTCATGTACAATGAGAATGCATTGGGAGTCTCAAAGCAATGCATGCGCATGGTACATTGGAGTAACATAGGTATTTTGTTGTAATAATGATCATTGGTGAATGTGTACTTCTGAAAATAATTTAGAATCTTCGATTTTCGAGATATTTTGGTATTGATATTTTCTCATAAAAACGTGCATAGTAAAATCAAACATATTGCACTTTTTAGATTTCTGCTTGCTGTTACAAACAGAATTTGAATTTTTAGAAAGTTTCAAAGTTGGATTTAAATTTCTTTTTACAAGATCCACCAGATATATTTCATTTCTCTTTCATTGATTAATTTTGAATTCCAACAATTCCTGTACTTATAAAAGAAAAATGATTATATCGTTCTTGGTTTTATGGACCCTGGAAAAATGTTATTAAGAGAGAATGCATGCAGTCGAATTCTAGGCCCGCTTGCGGACGAATGTACTTACAATAACAATTCACCAGTCAGGCTATCCTATTAATGAGCGCAAAAAGTTCAGAACAGAACAATCGTTTTTTACTGTTTTAAAAAATAAAATCGCCAGACATGCAGTAGTATCAAGTAAAATAATCTCATGTAACCCATGGACTCATCCACGTGTTTCGAAAACAACAAAATCATTTTATGATGAACTCATTTTTGAAGAAATTGGAATTAATGGACAGAGAAGATGTAAAGACAACAAATAACCCATCGAGTCTTGTCGATGCAAATGATGCAAACTTCAGTTGATTCAAATTGAAGTAGTAAAAATATTCCTATATATTCGAATGCAGCAGCCTAATAAACTATTTGTTTTTCGTTAAGTTTGGAAGGACGATACGTAAGCAAATGATGAATAGAATTTAGTTTCAAGTAATCAAAACAGGAGTGCAATTCATTCTACCGCTCTGAAAACGCGTGCCACTCACCTTCTTGCGTTTCTTGCGCTCCTTGCGTTTTTCGTCGCTACTGGATTCCTCATCACTGCTTGACTCACTGTCATCTTCTGTCGTGGTTGACTTCTTACGCTTCTTCTTCCGCTTTTTCTTATCTTTGCCACTCCTGTTCAACATAAAAGTAAAATTTAATCATTGCTTTGCGTGTCTCTGTAATTTTGTTACCACAAATGACTCTTTATGGACTTAAAATTCTATTTACAGGATTTTTATGTATGTTAATATGTTAAATATACAGTTGCGGTAGTAGAGAGATCTAGACATTATTACGATAACTTTACCTGAACGTGAAAGTGTTACCCAACAGCACTGGTACCGCAAGAAAACACGACCAAGAGATTACAATTAATTACAAATGATTTTTCGCATAATGTATTCGTTTGTTGTTTGAGATAAGGTAATGTTTACAAAATGAAGGATAATAATGATGCTCAATGATCAACGCTCAACGTGATACGATTTGGCTTCATACAAGTTAGTGACTCGGTCAGGTCAAGGATTTCCATCGAAATTACCTTTCTTTCTTGCGCTTCTTAGATTTCTTTTTCTTCTTAGTAACTTCTTCACTTGAGCTGCTGCTGTATAAAAAAACATAATTAAATTAGTATAAATCACGTGTTACATTTGTATTTATTGGATTTATACCTGTTTTTGCGCTTCTTGCTCGTTTTGGGGCTTCCCGGCTCAGGACTCGGTGTTTGTACCAAGTTGTAGCGTCCACCTGCCTCTTTGTCAAGCGCTTCCTGCCGTTTCTTTTCTAGATGGGCATTCGATCGTGCTACTTCCTCTTTTGCCTGTCGATCTGGATCAAAACTACTGCCGTCAACAAAGTATTCTGATATTCCAAATGCTTCACGCAATTTTAAATTTTTCTCCTGCTGCGCTTCAGCGACTTGATGTGTTTCTGTAACACTACAAATAAAAAAATAGAATGATCACTTCGTACTAATACATATGCGATTATCTAAAACATACTCGTCTCTCAATAAATTCGTACTATAACAAACCATAATTGCACTTAAAATCGCGAGTAGTAAACAGTGTAGTTGTTATTTTTAATCAAGGACGCTTCGTCTACTAACGCGTATTGCACAAGACTGAATACAAGCGACACGCAGTTATATCAAAATCGATACCCGGAGGGTTACTATGACTCACCCCTGTACATAGGGAACTTGTTATAAAGCAGGGTACTATGGTATTATATAACACGTAGGCATTTCCCCTAGTGATTTCTATCGCTAAAACGCCAGTCAATGAAAGCTTGGCATATTTACGTTCTAGTTGAATATATTAAAAATTAAATATGATCTAACAGTAATGTTACCTTAGCACCGATTGCATAGCTTTGCGAGCTGTACCAATTTGGCAATTATTATTTGCCTGCTCACAATGACAATGGCAACAACACCTGGATCTTGAAGGTGCAATCGGCGGCAATACTCTTTGCGAAATGACTTTCGGACCAAGCGCTTGACACAATGCGCCACGCCATAGACGTTCAAATAGAACGCGCTCATCCACCGCGGAATATCTATTGCGATTTTGCGTACTCTGAGATTGACCACCACCGAAATACATTATTCAGATATTTACTAATTAGTTTTACGATTATATTATTATCAATTACACGATTGCAAAACACTTGACTACAAACTAGAATATTTATTATCACTTATGTGTTTGGAAGACTTAGTTGACTACCCTCCTCTTCGGTTTTGCACGTGAAAGAGGTGGTTTTTCATTAATGTGACTACCAGAAATAGTTCTTAGTAGCACCTTTGGAAGACATGGTGATTCTTAGAAATGTATGTTTACGTTAAAGATTTTCACATGGTTATTGCGTTGGCGGTGGTAATAAATGCGCGGCGCCGATATGGTGCAGGAGACAGGCAGCTCCCCGACCGCCCCAAAGCTCCCATCGCTACTAAATTTCAAATATTGGAGCAAGATGCCAAAGGCTTTGCACCCCTTGATTCGGTGCCGGCAGAGGGGATCCTGGCACCGTTTGCGGCGGCGGCACGCAGCATCCGAACGCCAGTCTGGCGCCGGTCGATAATATGAAACGCAAACCGGAACTTCCGTTCCTGCTGCGCCTTGCCAAGTTATATAACGATAAGCGGGAAATTTAACTTTTAAGCGCCTCAAACGTGGAATAGCACTTAACCTAATTAACTTCAACCGAATTTTACACTCACCAAGGTCTTCCCCACTGGTCCACAGGCTTCTCAACTTTTTCTTCATGTGACATTAACATATTTCTGTAGTTGGTTACTTTATTCTTGATGGTTTCCTCAGAGAAACTAAAAAATATTGTTACATTAGATCTAGTTTCCAAGCTTAAAGCATTCTTATTAAGTAGAAATCAAACTTACTCTTGGTCCTCCAGTATCTCTTGGAATTCAGCGCATTTCAGTTCTATTTTCCGCTTGCGTTCATGGTCTAAAATTTCTTTATTAGGCGCTTTAAAGGTTGAAGCTTCTAGTGCAGCCAAATCCTCTTCAGTTCTGTAAGTCTTCTCCTTTTCCTTGGGTCGAACAAGTGCCCAATTTCTCTGAACATGTCCATTGGTGCCAGACCCTCTTGCAGTGGCCAAACCAATTCCATTATACATTTTATGTGCTTACTAAACACATGAAAACAATATCGTTAGTTATTTTAACAATGCTAAGAATTTAGAATTATTTGGACAAGATTTGTTTAACATAAATCAATAAGTGTTTTATTGTGAGATGCAGCGGAGTACTTACGTTTACAACAGTTTAATACGTCAGCGTATAGAATGGCACTTATCAATCGATATTATAACACTGATTTTAAGGGATTTAATGTAATTAATTCACTTTATTTTGTCGCTACATACCTAGCGAAACAGCATCGCAATACAGCCCGATATAAGAGCATATAACACTTATATAGGAGCGAATTTAGCTACTATATGAGTATTGGAGGTTAATGCAGCATACGTAGTTGGTTGTTTGACTACTAGATGCCAACAAATTGGTTTACAAGCTTTAAACAAGGTACGAATTTACATTTCACAAGGGAATGAAATCAGAACTATCGATAGCATTAAAAGAAAGTTTCTTTATAGAATCATCGTAGTTAGTAAGTTCTGAATTTTTATTTGAGATTGGTCTCAAAAACACGCAGTACAATATAAATTTATTCATAACAGTATAACATATTTGGTTGCTCACTAAGTGGTTGATTTGGATATATCAATAATGAATATAATAACAACATAATAAATAGTACGATATTATGCGCGATACATGCACAGTATAAAGTTATATAATTCTTCGACGACATTCATGGTTTCAAGCGCATTCGTAAACGTTTTCCGTTAAATAACTACAGCACCCGCCTCGGCCCGACTTTCCGGCAATTCAGGGCATTCACTCCAAATATTTGTAATTGGATCATAGCATTCTACCGAAGATATCGTATATTGCGTTCGATAAAAATCTTCCCTTATCTTCGAACCTCCAATGACATAAAGAAGTCCATCCACTGCAGCAACGGCAGGCCGACTTCGCGCAACAAGCATTTTCGGAACGGAGCTCCACTTATTCTGAAATAATTTCTATTTAGTCACAATAAGTTAAAATAATGAACACACCTTTTTAAACGAATAACGTTCCACTGAGTTCAGAACTTGATGCCTATAATCACCACCAACAACATACAAATGATCATTTAATACCGCAACTCCCATTTGCGATCGTGCTAATGACATTTGTGGTAATGAACGCCATTCCCCCGTTGTTGGATTGTAGCTTAAAAGATCTTGTAAATATCTCTCATTTTCTGAGCATCCGCCAACAAGATATATTAACCCTAGAATTTTTTAAATGAAAATAACAAAGTTTAATAAGTTTGTGAGTATCACCTTCGTAACTAACAACACCCATACTAAATCTAGGCTGTGGCAGTGTTCCAACTAAAGTCCATACGTCTAGTTTAGGATCATAACTTTCAATCGAACCATCAATGCCGTTACCACTCCAACCGCCCATCGCATACAAATATCCATTGAGACCTGACAGACCAAATTCGCATCTCGGTACAATCATTGTCGCTATAACGCTCCATATATTTTCTTTGGGATCAAAGCATTCACCACACGCCAAACTGTTTGATTCTTGTTCACCTCCAACCACATAGATTTGCCCATTTAATGAACCAACCCCAGGAACGATACGATTTACACTCATATCAGGTGCTTTACACCAAACCCTACGGAATTAACGTAGAACATTTAAGAACACGCAAAACTTAAATTCGTTATTGTGTTTGTTTTGTTTCTTTTACTAGAAAAAATTATTTGTACAATTTTCCCGTAATACGTCATTCTATGCGGAAGATACAACGTTGGATTCTCGCAAAAGACTGGCACAAGTTAAACATGAAGTAAACTTTAAATTCGACTGGTCATTTAAAATCAGCCTTGAATCAATAGCCGTACAAGTATAATTCAGCCGCAATACTTTTTTGTTGTTTTCTCAAAGTTGCGTAGACATGTATTTAACGTGTTTCCGTACCAAGGACGCAAAATTTGCAATTAGGAATGTATCCAACTAATTTTTATACATTAGTGCGACATGTGCGGAACTAATTTCTATATATTAGCATTGGCATCAATCGATTCGCACAAATGAACCATGCACGAGTGTATTGAATTAATATAAACAAACAAGTTCTTTGCCGTAAATCATAGCCAAAATGTTTATGCTACCGTAACCTTGTCGAGATAGAAAGATTTCGAATGCGTAAATGAAAAATGTTAACAAAAGTTTTGTTGAAAATGCAATTATTTAATTGAAATTCTATATCATTAGAAATATTATTATATGAAGATGATAGTGAATACCTTTTAAAAGTATCGAAGCGTTGTACTGATACATAATTATTTTCACAACTACGATGAAGCGTCGGTTGTGGCTCTCGTTTCAACCCACCGATGACATAAATATCTTTCTTTGCGCATATTCGTGGTTTCACATTTAACGGTACTAAACACCCCTTGCGATTCGCTAGATCTTCATGGACAGATTTCATTGCAACTTTCAAACTGCTATCATTGCATGCCATTATTGATCGTTCCAGTAAATCTAAAATAGCAACGCGTTAATGTATGTTAGTCAAACAAAAGCGAGGTAATGTCACTTACTTAACGACAGCAATGGCAAGCGAACATGTTTTAAGATCTCAAACACAAAGCGTCGTCTTTGCATTGTATCCTTCATTATCCAACGGAGGGCTACTTGAAGTACTTGATATTCGGAATCGACCCGAATGTATTCGGACGCAAGGAACTTGATTATTTGATCTTTAGGCAGCTCATATATTTCCTTCTCATTGATGATCTGAACAAAATGCGCTTCTATGTATTGTAGTGATGCATTTGTTAGCACTTTACAATTGTGTGCTTCAGCAAACCTATAAAATATTCAGAGTTAAAGGGGCACACTCTGTATAAGAATTTTCATATTTACCTATATATTCCTATGGCATTGAAGGGGTGCAATTCCTGTATTAAAAATTCCGAACAAGCAAGGACAACCTCATGAATTTCTAGCATGTCAGCAGCAACTATCAACTCCTGAACATTATTTTGATTTATAGTAACAATGCCTGAGTATATGAAGTTGATTAGGATTCTTAGTATACAAGCTGATATTGCATGCAATTCCACTGATGTCTGATTCTTTTCACATAATTCACTTGTGAACATTGCATGGAAGTATGGACTACTTGCAGCCAACACTGCCCTGTGTGCCTATAACAACAATAAGACAGTGTCTTCCATGTAACTTTCATTTATTTACATACCTTAAAAATTTCATCTTCTGCAATAATGTCAATATCACAAAAACTTTCGTCTAAACGTAGATGGTTAAGATTGTTTAGCACTTTGATTGGGTAATCAGTGTCACAATGACTAGCGTTGATATTCTCTTTGGACCTTATAAAATTGTTGTTGTTGCTGCATTTGTTTGAACTCTTAAGGGGTGGCATTATATGGTTCATCACAATTCTTGTATATGATTTACGAGTCAAAATAGGTCGATGTAAAAAGTATTTGATCAAAACTCCCGCAGCGTAATATTGCTTATAGGAAAATTGCGGAAAACTGAACAAATAAGGCAACGCCTACAGCGTGCTTAAAGACGTTGATTATTCGATTCCACCCCACGATTACTCACGTTCGAAGTGTGTACACAATTACATTTTGCGCGCCTTCAAACTTTGCGGTTCACTCGTATAAACAAATGTGTTATTTATAGGACTTTATTTAGCGCTCAACAGAGTTTTAATCCTAATGCAACTTAATCGACTTTTCGTTTACGAGCCTTGACAGCGAAGGAGGGTAACAGATGATCGGATCGTTACTTAGTGCCATGCAACTATGATTACAGAAACCAAAGTGTGGTTGCATAAAGTAAACCTCAATAAAATTCAAAAGTACACATAAAATATCAATTAAATTCTCTATTTGCTTTCTCCATAATTACAATTTACCATATGTATTGTAAAAACATTTTCTATTTAAAACTCAGGAATTAATGAGACGATTAAAAATTGTTACAAAATCATTTTCCATACACTGGCTAATTAGCATTTACTTATAATTATAGCTGTGTAATGTTGGGCTGCTTAATATTTAATTAAATTTTCTTAGACTCCAATCGAGCTTACAAGTGCTTCCACTTTCTCGACATATTTTTGTTTTGCATCAGTTTGCGACATTCCCTTCTTTCCATTCCACGCGTCCCACTTGGCTTTGCCCTTCATGTCCAGCATGCCTGGGCGGTCTGCGCCATAAAAAGTTAATGTAGCATGATATTAATCATGTAAAATCAATATAATTATTAATTTATGAGTGTTCATACCGGTGTTCACGTCCCCTACGGTACCCTGTTTGAATAGAGCGTAGAGTTCAAGAAGGTCATCATTCGATGGCGATGATTTTAGTTTCTTGACTTCCTCAGCGGCTTTGTTGAATTTCTACAAATGAATAATTCAATGTCTGCTTGTCAATGCATCGCAATATATAATTACCTCGTCCAAAGACATGATGCTTTTGTTGTAATTAACTGGAGTAGTAACTGCAATTACAGACTAGATTAGCGCTATCAATATCAAGCTGATACTAAATTGAATTTGCAATAGGTAAATGCATACAGCAGTACACATACATTTCAATTAGTTATTCAGACACTATTGAATATGTTATCGCAATGTCAATATTTAAAAGGCAATCACACAGTGTGCTATCATACAAGACTCCACTTTGAAGATATTAACAAATAAATTCGGGTGTTATCACTGAATGTCCAATCCAATTTTACTCGAAGAACATGCAATTTATTAATTAACACTTAAACGAAGTTCTGGAATGAACTAATACGAAATATTTGTGTTATCTATTTAAAAACGAGGAATGGTGACAAGGCTTGATAAAACATTCGCTTTGAATTCAGAAAATACATTCTGATTGCATATTGGGTACTCACTTCAAACAAACCAATATGTCAAACCAATATTATCCGATAGTGAATATTCAATATTTAAACATACATGAAATAAAAATTTCATGTTAGCTTTCGACATGAAAAGGAAACTTTTAGCGCATTGCAGAAGTGCCGGGCATATTGAACACGCATCTTAAATTTCTAATTCTAATTGCTGGTCTTTTTGTCCAATTGCGCTATTTGCAGTACCTGCTTTCTACTATATTTTTAGAAGCGCGCCAGTTTTTTATTATTCCTTTGCAAACATTGATAAAAAATTGCCACACTCATTTACATTTTGTTTTACACAAATGCGCATAAAATGCATTGTTCTACATAATGTATTGTTCACTTGAATTAAAATGACTAATGCAAAATTGTAATAAAAAAAACTAGAAGTTAAATGCAGGTTTTAAAAGGATATGCATATGCATATGAAATGGTAATATTCGACGAAAACATTAACTAAAGTTAATCAATCTTTATCAGTAACATGCGATTGTTACGTATTTGCATTTATTAAAGTATCGAATGATGACGTGAAGTTCTGTAACTTTATAATATAATAATTCGTGACCATGTATAATCTTTTACTATCATCAATGTACACTTTTTTTTGTTTGAGTATATCCTGTTTGGCTTTTACTGCAAGCGAATCTGAGTGTAGCAAATTTTGTAACGGTACAAGACTGTAAAAGCTATTAAGTCCACGTATCTGCATTCCATTGCAATTTTTAAACAATCCAATTGCAGGGCTTGCCCTGTTCCGGATTTTATCGAATGCGCTTTATAACCTTAGCCTCAGCCGGCATTTCGTATGTATATAAATATCGAAATACTACTTATAGATACTCACCAAAATTACAAACTCACCGTCGGTCTTACACTTGATAGCGTTTGCCGGCTTCTACTATTTGTACTGCGCGTTTCGAACGACGATTGCGGCTTGTTGACTGTCTCTCGCATGGATGAATCCCTTCCTCCACGCCTTTTACTCGCTTTTTTATGGACGCTTCTCATATGAAGTCAATTTATGTACGCTTGACGTTGTTTTACAATTAATAGAGTAATTGCAGCCATTACTCATTGAAGGGAAACGGCGTACATTCAGATATGCATCGGAATTGGTTCCAAATTCTAGTACGTATAGTAATATCTTGCGCATATATTTAATTAGTCACGCATGCAAATGCATTAAGCAGTACACATGTTAACATTGTGTTTTATGCAACAATTTAACATAAAATCCAGAATTACTGGAGAATTATAAATTTTAATCTATATTATAACACCCATCTAAAGACATTTCAAAAATATTTATGGTTGCCAACTATAAGAGCTCTAAGCTATTGACTCCATCTACAGAAGTCTGCAGAAACTTGAATAACTTTGTTTAGTTAAATTTTGCAATGCAACAATCCAGTTTTAACGTCTAACCTAAGTAACAAGCAATAGTGCATTGTTTGTAAATTACTTAATCAGTGTATGGATAGACTAATATATTGTGTTGAACATTTGTTTTCTTAAACACACGTCGCATATACCTGGAGATATTGGATAAACAAACGAAATATAAAATTTCAACGGCGCTGAGGAAGCTAAAACCCAGGAACAGCCCCAATAATCCACCGGTATTAGCTACAACAGAATGTAAGAACAATTTATTGTTATTTTATTGCGCCTTACATAAGAACTCCGCGAAACCATATATTTCACCCTTCGTGCGCTTTGAAAACTTGTCGTGTGCAAAGTAAAAATGCACTAAAGCTGCATTTTCTCTAAAATACACGAAAATTAGGGTTGGTGTTAGAGGTTATATGAATGTTATATACGAGAAATACTCCATGGACATATTTGGTCGGTATTCTTTAGGAACTGTCTTGATATCCTTCAAAATGGTGCCAACGGAAATCGAACGAATTAAAT
>JARJDV010002086.1:0-30319 GCA_030264675.1 Anaulacaspis nigra
TACACATCAAGTTGAAATTCCAATTTCAGAATTTCTAGAAATTCATAAGATTTTTGAGGTTTGATATAACTGGACGTAGTTTTATAAGAATAATGTTGAAATGGAGGGTAGGACGATGTCGTTTAGCATCCCTTATGCGCGTTCTTCGCACTGCCTAAATCCAGCGTGCGCACGCCGCTGAACTGAAGACCTTTTCACACACGAACAATGAAATTTCATATTTTATGTTGTTGCCTTACTCGTCGTCGTTTTCCACCCTCATCCTTGCATTGTTGTCTTGCTGGGATAGCCTCGGAATGCGTCTGGTGCGTGCGTGTTTATTTCAGATTTGTCAGAGTTGTATCCCTCGGGAATATTGCTGCAATTAGATTATGAACATGTGACACTCTGAATTTCATTTAAGCGACTTTTTGCTTCTCCTTTTTTATGCAAGGAATCATACATAATTGTTAAACTTTTCCTCACCTTGCTGCTTCTTTTCGGAAAAGGACGATAAATGCCAGAATGTTCGAAACGTGACTGCGTGCTACTTGCCGTGCTGCAAACCGCCCCTACATGTATGCGTAAACGAGGGTGGCTTCCGACCATAAGGGTGGGTGGCCATCGCAGCCCGCTTGAGCGCATGAGGAACGACCGGGCAAAACCGATCGAACCCGAATTGGGTGTGGCCGATCCCTGATGCGTAGTGGTCATCCAGCATCCCCATAATATTCCACCCTTTTCCGCGTGTTGCGCAAACGCTGTTGTGATATTTACGCAAACACACATCACGAAGGGTGGTTTCGTATTCGCGTAGGGCAATTAAATTGAATTCCTCCCCATGTGATCATAAATCAATTGCCATTACGGCACGCCACCTACATAAATGAAGGTCGTTTGGAAAGGACGGCCGAAGACGACGGGAACGACAAGAACGGCAACGAGCTTGATTAAAATTTGCATGCTTAGTGCGCGCACACTTGCTGCACTCGAATGGCTTCTTCTTCTTCGTCAGATAACCGCTAGCATAAAATTCGACTAGCACCTTATTTCCATCACGTGTGTGTGGTTGGCGCACAACCTTCGGGTACTTTGCCTATTTACGATCCGGCGCACCTATCGCCTTAAATCTAAAATTGCGCATATATCATCAGTTTTGATGGTCGTTGTGTGCTCCGCGCCCGGTCTCCCTCCGGATAGCGCGGCAAGACTATAACATTTCTTGGCGAATGAGTCGATAAATCAGTGCCTCGAATAGCGAATGTAAAGTGGAGAATACTAACAAAGAAAACCATGCCCCCCAACCCCCAAACATCAGGGGGACTGCAAGCATGAGAACCTCTTAACAATGTCGTTAATTAATTGATTGCAGAAATGAAACTATCTCGACATTGTTGGTCACGAAACACCTTAAAGCGGGAGACAAAACAGTGTAATAAAGTTTATGCGAAAGCTCGCTGGAATGGATCGTTCGGACTGCATTTTTGGTACAAGTGGGCGAAGAAGCAATTGGAGGAAGAAGCAGATGGGCTTCCCATGAAATTCCTGCCGAGTTTTACATCCCAATAAAACATTTCCAGCAGCAGCAAAATGGAAAACGGCGTCCCTCGCGCCGAAAACGGAAACGCAAAAGAAGCGATGCGAAGGTATTTATATTTGCTTTCTGAAGTATACACACACACAAATGCATTGGATATCCCTGGCGGGCTTCAGCGTTGTCGTTGTCCTGAGTTCGACGTGTGCCATCCCCCCGCCGCCGCCCGCTCGCCGTTCCCACCGCAACTCTGCGCTAAACATGTGCGGCGGTGGCGGCGACCGGCAACTAGGAGCGGCCCGTCGTTCCTACCGGGGGTCCGCCGTGAGGTGGCAAGCGAAGAGGTGGAGGCGCATTCTAACAAGCAGCCCGAAATGTCAATGCTTATCCTCGCTGGCAGCGCGAGTGCTTTCGCCATTTGACGAAGAAGTCGTGTGTTTGGGACGCTTTCGCCAACGACGTTGGCGTTTTGGAGATACCGGTGTTTGGCACATGCACACACACTCGCATACGTATGTTTATATATAATTCCCTATGTGTGAATGTATGCGTGTGTTTGAGTTTGCGAGGGGTAGTCGAGTATAATGTCATGCCGTGTGCCTTCGGGGGGACACTCCTACAATCCGCAACCCAAAAACCATCCGATCCAACGCATACCCTGCAAAAACACATACACACCCGCGCATCGGATAGATACAAACTATAGCGTTTGCGTTTATTTTGTTGCAGTATTCGTTCCTCCACTCCTTCGTCCTTCCCAGCTGCTTTGTACGTCCTTCTCGCTGTCCTCTCTTTGTGAAACTGCGCGCGGATACTCCTATCGCATATAAGCACAAACAACGCAGCTTTTAAACAAAGGAACTTCTCGCCATTTGCATGGAAGCATGATAATACGCCAGACGACAATAGAATCTCGAAAGAGTTTTTAAAATATTTCATTTACCACGCCACCATCTACGTTTTTTTTTTCTCTATTTTGATGCACGTTTGCACTGTTGCACATGGCTGCGAGGGTGAGAGGGACATAAGGTTAATTGGGGAGGTTTTAATCAAAGTCTTGAATGAGTGGCAAACGACTCGCGCAAACTTTGAACAAAAGTAGCACGCGCTCCGGAGGAAAAAAAGAAGCGAGGCGCACGCGAGCCGGCGCGGATGGCTGGAATGAAAGAATGGAAGATAGGATGCTAATATGCAAGTACGCGTTGTGCACGCTTTGCACAAATGGAGCGGCGTTCAGCAACCACCTGTTTTTAAAAACATTTTCACGCTTACGCGACGCCGACGCGCTTCAATGAGACTCGCGCACGAAGCGCGCGGTACATTCTTTCCCCAGTTGAATGACACTCGCGCGCAACTCGCAGGAAAAATTACACTGGGGTAGGTTAATTACGGGAGCGAGAAAACGCGATGCGGAAAAAACTCGCAAGTCGCGCGCGCCCCACGATAATGTATATATATAGGTTACTTAGACGTCTGTTCAACGAGCCTCCAAGTACGCCTTCATTATCTAACAACGAGACGTTGCACGTTGTGTTCCGACCGTGAATGAACTGCTTAATCTAATTTGGTATGACTTGCTCAACTTTTTTCGCTTTGAGGCTTCGCATTCCACATGCGTTTTGCAAACTTTTATTTGCGCAAAAGGACCATTAATTTATTGCGAGGCTGTGATGAAAAACAATATGAGAAAGAGGAATTGCACGGCATTCTATATAAACGAGATTGTACGCGGAGCATGTGTGATACGAAACGAAACAAAAGTCGAGGAAAATTTAACACCCTAAGGGGCTTATTTCTAAGAGCCAAGCGATATAATGTTTGCCGTGGAAACGCAATAAATAATATGCAAGTCTTTGAGCGTGCCTTTAGGTATCAAGTGCGGTGGCCCATTGCGATTGCTCGTCGTCTTCACCATCGCACGCTGACAACGATTCGAGCTGGGTGATCACATCGAAGGAAATGTTTCGGATCAAACAGAAAGCATCCAGCGAGCGGTTACGCTGTTACATTCGGGCACTCGAATGTGCAAACCCGTAGGGATGGCAAACGTATCCAGCATTCCCTCTCAGCATCCGCTGCGCAGCCCATCCATCGAACGGATCTGATAGGACGAAGAACGTCCAAAAACACGGCACAGCACGCGCTGTGCCACAAATACACAAGAAAAGTAATTTATGAATTTTGGATGAGCCAAAGAAGATGGACGGATTACGGGGTGGAAGTGGATTCAGTTGCTCTGTTTGCTATTTAATTAATTTATTTAATTTGCTCGCGCATTTTTGCTACGAGATTGACAGACGCAATGGGGTGTATTGCCATTTCTTCCTGGCGCGTCAGTCAGTCACACTGCGTGCCGTTGTGCTGTCTTCCCAGTTCATATATGGACCGGATTTCTATTGCTCCCCATTGCTTCCTGTGTTGTGTGTTTTGCCATGCTGTGCAATACACTCTTTGACTGCAGCCAGCGATGGTGGTGTCGTCTTTTGCTGAATCAGTTCCTCTATTCCAGAGTCACCCTTCGCGCTGTGTGCGCTATGAAATGCTTCTGCAGCAAACTGCCGCGTCGTAATTTCGACATTTCGAGGACATTTCCAAGGATGAAGGGCAAAATACCAAGACTGCTTAACCGTCTGAATGGGACACACAGAGCTCGGAATACAACGCGTGCCGATTTGTCCAAAAACAACTCTCTAGTCTGGTATATTATACTAACAAAAAACGAATAAATAACAAAATTCCATTCCATTTTGTCTACTCGAGCACAACGCATGCGAAATGTTTTACTTGTGTTTAAAGTCAAAATATAAAACCCACTTGAATTTCGAAATTAGCAAAGAAAAATCTCTTGATTTGGATGCACACGACGAGCTAAACGAAATTGCGAATCGGCAGCAGCAAAGACGCTCGCGCGCGCGCGCATACGCGATATTAGATCCAGTTCTTTCTTCGGAAAATAAGTCCAAATAACTTTGCGCACATTTGCGGAGGCATGAGGATGCCCGCCAGCATAACGCGCGCGCCGGCTGGTTTGCTGCGCGTCTCTAAAGGAAATCGAATACGCCGAATTGGCTTTCGGAGCCATTCATCCGTGCTCATATATACGTGGGATTTAGATTACTGCGACGGCAAGTCGAGCGAAAGTGTTTTCAAAAATTGGAATCGCTCTTGAATTACAAACACATCCACAACCGTCGCCACTACCGCCGCCGCCGCCGCCACCATCAGCGAATATGTTTGCGATCTCATCAAAATATTCAAATGTTTGCGCATGCAATATCATGCCATGAAGTATTTTATTTCTATTTAAGAAAAATAATACAAACAAACGCACACCTTTTACAGCAATGCTGCTTTTTATACAAAGTCATCGATACAAGAGATGGATGTTTATATTGCCTGGATATCAAGTGGCGTAAATGTGTTTTGATTAGGTTTTCACCTATTCAACACAGCACACACCACTAATGATGTTAGTACGCCACGGGTGTCAAACCATAATAATCCATCTTTTGCTACTGCATCTCTCCTCCAAATCGTTGAGCATTGTATTTGCGGATGAGTATTTAATCCCCTTATTGTTGCGAAAACTGCGTTGCAGTGTAGAGAAAATTACTGAAGAGTTTTCGATGCAACTGTGGTTTATCTATGTCAGCTACCTGAAACGATTGCATCTGAAGAGCTTCCACGCTTTGATCACAAAATGTCACAACATCCACTCCCAATCGGAAGTCAAAAGTTTGCATCATCTTATTAGATTTTTGTATTAAAGTAATTCCGTTAAAGTAAGAGAAAAACGTAAGAGATTTCCTACGATTTCTATTTCTATAATAAGAATTGAAGAAAAAGTCGCTTGAGCATCACCATTCCAGCGTGAAATCAAAGGGGATCAGGTAGATAAAGAAGATAATTAAACTGACTGATCAAATAAATGCGCTTCCACGATTTGCATTCGCTCCTCTCTTCTCTCGTTTTTTTCTTCGTTCATTCGTTCATTCGCCGTTGATAAGTAAGCAAATGGTTACACTGACTGAAAATGAAATTTTCCGCGAAGCGTTCTGCGCTAACATCAAAGCACATCCGCTTATGGGGGTGAAGAACAAACCACCACAAAATCTACAAAATTTGATATACCTACCAACATCGCTGCATTGGAATATTAAACTCGAAAACCTCATACGAATTATCATTGCACTAATTAATAAACGAATATGGAAATTCACGGCAGGCGGAGAGAGGAGGCACATTTTCTTATTGAGCATTTGGCAAAGGCAAAGCGTACTTTAATTAGGAAATTAGAAAGTAATTAGTACACAGAGCGAACGAAGATTACCCTAAAATTCTAGTTCTCCATATTCATTTCGCTCCCCAAACGAAACGAAACGAACATCGCAGCGGAGGATTATCATCCCTTTTCTACTTGAATATCGCGTTTGCGGTTTTTGCTGCTTGGCCCATTTGTACCTGGAAGCACATGCTGGTTCCTTTTGGAATATAAAACCAAATTCGTAATTTCTCCTCGTGCTTCCGGCTTTTCCCCTCCGTTCGCAGCAATAATTCGCACTAATTAGCGGAAAAAGTACAACGCAAATGGCAAGGTAACTCGATTGGCTGGATGGTAAAATGGATATTCGATTAGTGCCAGCACTAACTGTGTGACACACATGACACGTATGAATATATCAATGGGATTCGCCGTCTACCTGCTTCTCGCATCATCGATTAGAATTGAAACATGTTCGTATCTGATGCGATAATAAATGTGCGTAACGTATTTAACCCTGATTCGGTTGCACAATAGTTGAATGTAAATGCGAGTGCACCCAGAAAAAAAGGTCAGGACAGCATCCCAGCATCCCCAGCAAACTGCAAGACGACGCATCTTCGTGCATAATGGAAACGGTGTCAGATTCGTTCGTCTCCCGTTTTTTGGGGTGAAAGGGTTAGGAGCGGAGCGGCGCGCGAACAATTCGAATAATAATCAATGCATAATGGCGAAAAACACCCTGAAGACATCAACATCAGTCGGCGGTATGCAGGCACCGCGTGGAGCTTTCGGTTATTTTTTGTGGGAATCCAACAACCCCCTAGCCGAGTGCGTGCGCGAAAAAGGGTTTTTTGATATATTGAGGTATGCAAAACGCGGGCCCCATGCGACGTTTGCATGTTGTTGTACGTCGCGTGATTTTTGCACGTACTAAGGGGATGCACCAACAACTCTTTGTTCCCCATGGCGCGCAAAAATGAATGCGTAACTAGATGTATTCATAGACACGTATTGAGACTGTCATAACTGAACGATTATCAATGAAGAATTGATGGCCGTACGCGTTCGCATTCATTGCGTCGGATGTCGATTACATTTCAATGATGCGTGTGTGTTTTTGTGAGTTTCTCATTTTCGAAATGCGAATGCTCCACCGCGAATCGGTGATTTATACGTCGTACGCAACGTTCGCAATTTACATGTCGTCACGCATCGATGGCTTCAAATAACGCAAAAATACGCATGTGTGTTTTTTGCATACGCTCGAAACGTATCGACTCGGCACGCTTCATTGCACATTTCTGCTTTTTGCCATTATGCGAATGGTAATGGCGAACGCTCTTGGCAAATTTCTGTTATTTGTTAATCATTCCATTCTATTACTCGATCGAAGCAATATGCGCGACGCGCTCTGCCGTCGCAGCACTTAAGGGTTGCTTTCTTGCGAGTAGTAGACACGCAAAGACGTGTAGCGGCGATTACTCGAAGGGAGAGAAAGAGAACTTTGCGAACGTCGTCAATTCCACATATACTATACGATGTAAACGCTCCACCGACGACGGTGGCGGCAGCGGCGGCGGTGGCAGAGAAGAAGCCATCGAAGCACCCATCGGGGCACAGCCGAAAACGGCGCTCGGCGAGTTTATCTTGATGGCAGCAATAAAATACGTCACATGCAAATGTTCGCTCCGCGCGCCCAGGGTGTGGTCACAGATGCCTTCTCTCCGCCAAGGCTTAATTTAGTTTCGAAGTAGTTTGCGTGCGGAGCTAGGCGAAAAGCCCTTCGAAATAAACTACAGAGTAGGGATGCTGCGCGCTCCTGGTGGCGGCGACAGCGGGGCAGCAGTTGCTACAAGAAGGGTCGACCGCGCGTCTCTTCGAATTCGACGACGCGCGGCTCGAAATTGGAAAATTTATGTCGACGACGAAGGAAACGGCGGCAACGACGGCGGCAGCGGTAGCATTGCCTCGCCGAGGACGACATAAAGCGAGGGACCTCTAATGTACTTTGGCCGCCCACGCTCGCACACGTATGCAGCGCGCACATATTCGAGCAGCTCGAGCAGCTCGGGCGTATTCCATTAGTTCGATTCAATCAAACTTTACGCTCGCATGCATTAGGCATTCGTACATATTAGATTCGCACGCACATTGCGCGATTATCTCAACGGTCCTCGACGTGCGTCAAGAGCGCCAATAGAGTTGTCACACCGCAGACGCGATAGAAGCGTGGAAAAGTACAATCATTTAATTATACGATGAATAATGATATTCTCAATGACCATGAAGCACTTCAGATCGCATCACGAGTATTGTACGAGCGCATTTCACCGGCGAGATAGAAAAATGATAGCGATGATGATCCCGCAAACGCATAACAACCTAGCGGAAGCGCACCCTTTCAGCGCACACAATGAAGAAGCGAACGCGCTAGACAGCATCAATCTATTAATCTAATAAAAGATGCACTGATGCAGGTATTATTTATAAAAGCATTGTGCACTTTCGCGCTTGGTTGCACGCGCAGTTTGTTGCTATTTGCTTCTGATATGCAACCAGCAGCAGTTATAAATAATGTTACAGTGTACTTCGCACGAGTATACCAAGTAAGTCGATAAACTTGAAAAATATTCAGCATTTAAATGAGTGCATGCATACGTATTGGCACTAACGAATTCGTAAGAAGTCGGCTTGCAAATTCCATGATTTGATGAAAATTTCATTGAAAGCTCAAGTTTTTATTGCGCATTTAATGACTTTGCGAACGCATTGTGTTGCGACGCGCGTATGCAAATGCGCCGTTATACGGTGGCAAAGAGGCGCATTGGGATGCAGACATAATTTCCGCGCGAGAGCGGCTTTTCATCGGCGGATCGTAAAATTGATACGTTTTACATACGCTCGTACACGTAACGCCTGCGAGCAAACATAATCCGATACATCACGTTGGTGCGCAAAGTCAGATTTCGGCTTTTTGAATTGATGTACCTGCCGCCGACGCCCGCCATAACGCGATGCCAGCTGAATACCGTAGCAGCGAGACAGGAAGTCATGCTACATGTTCCCAAACACCCTCCCACCTCCTACCGCCTCCCGCCACGCCGATGTGCTGCCACTTCGATTGCTTTGTTTATAATGAAAACGAAATATGAAATTCCCATCGGCACTAAACTAAAACTACGCGAAGCTCATCCGATAAAATTCGCGACTGAAACACCTTGTAAATGAGGAAAAACGCGGCGGTAAATCAAAATAGAGTGAGTGATATATCTACAGATGCTGTGAAATAAACTCGAATTTGATGTGATTGCCAGTGATCGAATCATTCGCGATGAGTACAAATCACATTTTCTTCCCGTCTGCGATCCGACGGCTGCGTCGAGCAATTATCCGCACCGTTTGGGTTTTTGTACGTTGCAGTTGGCACAAATTTGCATACAGTAATCATAATAGCAGCACCTTTCCTAGGTTATAAACTAGGGTATCGAGAGAGCACGTATTAAACTCTGCCGATCGGAAATCGCATAAAGGATTTCCGTTGCGATGTGGGAAATATTTCAGCGATTGCATATTCAAATTACAGGGACGACGCGCTTGGCTTATTATTTGCGTAAACCCTTTTTCGAAGAATCGATACATGTTATTATTGCGCTATTGATTTGTCAAGCTGGTTCCGTTCAAGGTGCGCAAAAGCATCGTGTGAATATGCATGAGCGTCATTCTTTACCCGGATTATCAATACCATCCCTTCTCGCAATGTGTTATTATTGATGGAAACGAAATCGAAGAAATCTCGATGCTCGAGAAAGGGGTTGTGCAACGTACAGAGATATACAAACAAGCGCCGAGGTGTGAGGAATTCTTAAAGGCAAGAAAGGGGTTAAGATGTCTGTAATTGAATTATTCACGCATTTGCCTATTATTGATTGCTGCTGTGAGCCAAATTCAATAACCCGTCTCCAGTTTTTATGCAATTGCAACGAGAGGGACGTCGTCTAATACATATTATCGTAATATGAGGCGGCGAAATAAAAAGGTTCTTTGCATTCGCATGAGTTGCATGCGCCGCGGCGGATGGAGCGAAGAAGCTTGTAGTTATTATAAAATTCCCAGCGCATACTGTCTGTATATACACAAAGAATTTTCCCCCCGAGAACACGATTTTCAATTTTACCTTCGAAGAATCTTCTCTCACTCTTCGACGCTCCGTACTTACAAGTCTTCGGCGGCGGCAGCGGGCGTCGATTGTATGGACAGCGCACACATGTGCATACGCGGCAAGTGTATGTGCTCGGCGGTGGTTCTTTTCGGTCGACTACATGCTAGTCGCATAAAATAAAATCAATCGCCGGGTCACGTGCAGCTAACGTTTTAGGTTTGTGATATTTTACTTTGCCTCCGAGCTCCTTATTATTCAGGACAAGTAACCGAGGGAGTTGGGAAGCCTGGCCCAGCGGCAAGTCCTTGCAAGAAGCTCCAAGCCGCTTACAGCTAGTTTACTTACTCTATTTCCAAATCAATATCATTTCGACGCGTTGGCTCTGCCGCCTCGGCGAGTTCGCGTGCCCGGCAAATACACATATGTGTAATCCGTCGAATCCGGCCTGCCGCAAGATGGAGAACGGCGAAAAAATCAATCACTTTGTCGGACGGGATCTTTGATCGACGCGAATTCAAATTCGCAAGCATTCATTTTCTAAGTGTTTTCATCTGTTCCACACATTCCGGCCCAGTGAAAAGCGTCTCCCTTGAAATTCCGCCTTCGCCGCGGTCTCCTGATAACAGTAAACTAATGCAAAAAGTTGGTACGTCCATTTTAGAAACCTCCATCCATCCATCCATCCATCTATTCAGCCACCGTTCCGCACCAAGAGCACTCGGCGAGAGTTTCATCCCTATTCCGCAGCGACTTTCCTTTTGTGCGTGTACGCAGCGAGGGTGGCTTGCTTGCGCACATGTGAAACGTGCATGCCACCCTCGCCCCTTGGTCCTTGCAATGACCATAGCACGAAGAGGGTGGAAGCGAGGACCCTAAGGGCTACTATTGGGTGGAGCCCGTTCGCATATAATCCCCCGCATTATCTACCCCTCCATGGCAACACACGCCGTTGCCGCCAACATCGTCCTCGGCGGCGGCGATATAATGCATCGGACGAGGAAGCACGCATGCATGCATGGCACGGCGCTCAGAAATTTGTGCCCGATAGCCCATGATACGCGGAATAGTGGAGAGCTCCCCTTCACGAGAGAGTGATTCACGCCCAACGCCGCCGCCACTGAGATGTCCATTTAGATTACACATGCCTATCGCCGACAAAGAGATTTTCCTCGGGAGCGGCAGCGCACGTTGCGTAATGATGACGCCGCCGAAGATAAATAATGCCCATTCAGCGAGACGACTTTGTCATCCCCGCATCATCGCTATAAAAGTTCTAAAATACGATACAAAAGATTTTATTATATATGGAGAGCTCGACTTATTCTGAAATTCAGTTTGGAATTTAATGGCTGCTGCAATTTACTATTAAATCAGGCGTTTTATTTACTCCATAGCATACAATATGTAAATACGTATTACAAGCATGTAGAAAAGAACATTATACATACAAAAATTTTAAACTAATTCGCATATAATAATTATTCGGTGGGCAATGCAGTATTCGGATACTCCAGCGTTGGAGCTTTAATCTACAACAAAAAACAGACAGACTAATTTTAATCAAATTCCAAGTGTTTGCTTAGGTTGCAACGAAGCATGTGCAAATATTATGGGTAAACAAAGGCGTCGCGCCCAATGGGGTGGACGCAAGTTGACCATTCGTGCGCGCAATGCTAGAAATCGCTGAATCATGTGCGTGGCACGCGAGGGACCCGACAAACCGGTAAACACACGCGTATATGATTTATGAACTGAAGGACAGTCCAGACCGGTCCTTGTAGTTCCTTCGACATTTCATATTGCACCTCAACGCGCACGTTCGCTCGTAATAGGACCTCAATGGACTCGTGCTGGGCTGGACTGTGGTCAGCACTTATTTGCCGACACGAGACCAACGTCAACTTGTTTGTTTCAGATGAAATACTATGAAAAATGACCTAATAATTGCTCATATAACCTGTGAATTTAGTTAGTTCTCTGCGTATAATGTTTTTCCATCTGTTACAGATTAAAAACGGTAATCAGCCTTCAACATCCTTGATATATCAGAACTGCTGATAGTGACACTGATGATACTTGGTGCAATTTTCGACTTTACGCCGGATGCAAGCGATGCACCTCAACGGGCGAAACAGGGTTGACTGCACATCATATTAGCTGGCTGTCTTCTGCATCGCGGAATGAATGTGCATGCATCGACGACTAGCGCGAGAGCTTGTCGCGCATCCCTTGAACTGATGGCGAGATACAGCTGAATGTAGCACATGATGATGCAAGCACTAGCAAAAGCAAAAGCACCACCCAGCACACATCGGATGCAACCCCATCTAATTAGTCTCTGGTGGCGGCTAATTAACTTAGAGAGAGCGCGCGAGGGAGCTCGCGCGAGCGCACACACGCCAACGGTAATCAGGACATCGCATAAATGACGCCAGCACAGTTGCTAACAACCTCTGCAGGTAATGTTGCCGCCGCTCTTGTCTGGATGCTCATTCATGCGCGTCGCAGTACATGTGGAGCGTGCATCGAGTAGACGCAGATGCATTGCGGAATTATTTGCGTCAAATTAATATTTTCGACGAATTACTACATGATGCCAACCTCAGCGCAGCCGCAGCGCTAACAGAAAACGAACGGGTTAATTTTATTACTGTCGAACGTCCGTGTGTTCGATTGGATCATTCCGGTTCGGATTTTCGAGATCTCAACGTATGCGCGGTGCTCGTCGAGCAGGTACTACCTACCTACTACCTACGTGGCGCTGAATCGAAAACGTTTCCAGCGGGTACGTGGCGCTCATTTGCATTCGAAGGGCTTTGAGTTTGGAAATCAGGTATCAGCCGGCTCGCAAACGGGCCGCATCATCAGGTAGAGAGAAAATGCAGAAGTGCATTTCCGTTCCGGGGCAACGCACAAATCGGAACAGTTGCGAGCGAACGGCGAATTTGCATACGCTATGCATGCACCGCGTCGCGCAGCTGTATATACCTGAGTGCACAATTGCATCCAATTCTCGTGCGCGCGCGCGCGAAAAAAAACGAGAGACGCCAGCGACCCAAACACCACAAACGGAAAGGGTTGTCGAAATGTCATGAAGGTCTTCATGTTTCTTTGTTGGCTGCTACAGCCATCCTAGCCCGGGCCGAAGCTAGCAATAGCACTCCATATTCCTATCAGCTCGTGATTAGCGTTTAAGCCTTCCACCTCAGGTCGCACTCTGCGCATAAATGTATGCATCCGAGTTGTGTATGTTGTGTGTGCACACATTGCGCATACAAAGCGCTCCGCGTACAGATGTCAAACGGAGATAACGATGGAGAAACGCGCGTCGCGGCCGTACGTGTACCATGCCCTTACCATTCGTGAATTATATATGCGCAGCGCGAGTGTATAATTTGGTTACAACATTTGCATATGGCGGTTGCAGGCGGGGGGGAAGGAAGGATCGCCGAGGACGAATGTAAACGTGTGTGCGTAAGAGGATGCGAATGTGTGTACGCTTCAAGTAGTTGCCCTGCCGCTGGGCTGTCGAGCACACATTTGCAATTGACGTTGTGCTCGCGAATGCGCCCCTTCCTCCTCTCCAAGGGCGAAGTTAACACCACATCGCGCCTCATTCGCGTCGGATATGCGAACATCAAGATACTTCATGCGCGATGCGCGCAAGAGGCCAACACACATGTGTGCCGCTCTTTGATGGTTGCTGCGTGTGGGAGCACGTGTATGCCCCCGCCGATCGCGCCATGGTATGTGTGCATCCCCCGCGTCTGTGCGAGGAAGATAGCCCAAGGGGTGGCGGATTTGCCCGTAGCCATGACGCGCGATGTCAAGTTTGACGCGGCAACTTCGCGCGCACAAGCTTGGGCTAATGGCACGTCTTTGTCGTGTGTCGGACCAGTCGGCCTGCTGCGTATTGCCGGCAGGACGAGGCATACGTACGGCTGGTGCGCACAGGGCCGCTGGAGCACTCCTCTCTTCCTCGATCCGCCGCCGCCACTGCCATCGCCGTCATCGTCCTTCCCCCCTATCCACCGCCCAGCACGCGCACTCACGGCCTGCTTGGGAGCCCACGGGATACACTGATGGATGACTTCACATATATATTGATCAATACCTTCCACTTCGCCAGCACGCATGAACACACCCTTAATCACCTGCCTATAGACACGAGAAAATGTTCACTCCTTGCGCTTGAATGCAAGAAAAATGAGTATGTACAAAAAATATATTCGAATAGTTTTGCAAATACCAACTTTGTTCAAGTTTCTTTCAAGGGCAATGGCGGCGAAGAGAAAGAATTAATTTATAATCCCGGAAATTCCGCCGCAAAGTATGAATGAAAGTAAAAGTGTGGAAATTACCATTGTAAATAAAGAAGCGAAGACGGCAATGACGATGAGTGCAAGTACAACACGGCGGCGGCAACGACGACGGCGGAAACGCGAGCGAAGAAAGTGGTAGGAGTTATTATGGGTTATGGGTGGCAAATGTAACCACCGCGAACAGCAGTGCAAGTCAGCTGAGTGCGCTCATACTCGTTTGTATTTTTAAAAAGAGATTTCCTTGCTGGCACACTGAGCGTCTAACTCTTCAGCGTGCTACATTGGCGAGCTCGTTTTCTGAAAACTGCTGTTCTGCAGTGCACGATTTTAAAGCACTAAAACAAAGTTGGAATTTTAAACAGCAATTTCAACGACGCAACGAGGCAGCCAACTTTTTCCTGTTCTTGCGCAAAAAAACAGCCACGAAGCTGCACACGCTGGAATAGCGCGCAAAGTACGGAAAGAAAATAAAGTGCCGTAAAGAACCCTGACCTAGCCCTACTATATGCACGCGCCTGCTGTACGCCGACGTCTCATTCATAATTAGCAGGAGTTTTTAAACGAGGCCGTCGCTCTCTTTCCGCGTGGCGCGTACGCCACTTGCGAGAAAAGCGCGCACGTTACGGGCGCCTCCGATTCATTCTTCGAAAACAGCGGGCGCGCTTGCCACTTCGCCTTCATTCGCGGGTCCCGTGCCGCGATGTGACGTCATAGTCGCTGCCACGTGTAAAAAGAAATTAACGCGCCCGCCGCCGTTCTTCACTTCGTCGGCAAAACAAACTGTGACGCGCCCCCGTTTTACTTTTCAGCGCAACGAAAACGAAAACTCGTCGCCGGCATGGGCACACGACAAGCTGTGTTAATTTGTTAGCGGCAAGATTTATAGCGCCGCGCTGCCTCTTTCCGGGTGTTATTTTGCCGTAGAGGACCAACAAACCGGTACTATATTATGCACATTGAAGGGTCGAGTGCATAAGGGAGTGTCAGAATATGACCCTTCGTGGCAAGTACCTGCCGTGACCCTTGACCCTAGCTGGTCATTGTCCGTCGGCCCGCATACGCTAATCAATGCAGAGCGTGCTTGCCGCCGCCACCGCCGGCGAGGTACACGTTGTACGCGATTGGTCGGGCGGAGTCTGTTCGCCACACGCGCGTCGCAGGAGAGAACATCGCGGTAATTATCCCATGGACCCCAAAGTACCAGCAGGCATATATAGCGCACGCCAAAAGCGCGCTCTCCCACAATGCGCGAACCAGGATGATAAATAACCCCCCAGACAGGGAAACGCTCTCAATGCGGTACGGAATGATTAATTAGCCGCGCGCCAACCACCTCCACCATGTTGTATAATGAATATCCAGCCAGTAGGGACATTAAAACGTGTACAACACAAAAGCGAAAATGGTAAGCAGGCAACAAATACGCACATATATCTCCCCTTTAGTGCTCAAACATCGGCCACAGCGCCTACGGCCGTATTCGCGACAGTAGCGCCGGGCACAATCGATGAGGACGAAACTGAACCTGAAGCGGAAGCACCGTGCTCCTTTGTTACCAATGTTGTCGTTCCGTCCTGCGGCGCATCGCACCAGCCCTTCCTGCTCTCCTCCAGTTTTAGTTCCGCAGCCTGACGACGTTTAAATTCCTCTGCTTCAAAGTAATACTTGGGGGTGGTGATGCCAAATGCAGATGCCAACGCTTCACCTACATAATCACATGCCGCTACAGTTGAAGTACCTGCTGCCCACAGCATATAAGACATCCAAGGACCCCATGTAAGAGTTTTCTGAAAATTGACAACGTTAGAGACATCTAGCGCGCTCAGCACCCCTACGTTCAGGGTGTCATCTACATGTTCAGGATAGTAACCTACCGGATCGATTACTGCCTCTTGTTTTGCTTCCGTCTTTGGCTCTACTTCTTCGTCGCTATATTCCTCTAAAGTACCATCAGAAAAATGCAATATTCTCTTGGGAGTTTTCACTATTACTATTGCATTGTCCACTGCGGCTGTTGTGTCCATTTTGTCAAGAATCACTTCCTAAAAATAAATTTTATTCGTATAACACGCCTAATGCACTATTATTTACTACATACTACGTTGTTTGTATCAGCTGTCATACGGAAGTCTCCCACAAAATTCTAATAGTGCAACTTAAAACGTCTAGTAGGTGATAGCCCTAGTAGTCGTATGTAGAAAACTGCTAAAATGCTAATTTGAAACTAGCGCACTCTTTATGTGTCGGACAAAGTTGATAACTTTTATCTGCTCAAGGCAAAGTTTGGTCTCTACGTTCGAAATGCGTTACACGGCCGACGCGCGCTCATTCACGTTCAAATTTACCTTGCTTGTTTTATCAAGAGTGGAAGTAATTACATATTACGAGCGTGCAGGCCGACAGATGTGCGTTACCTGAGCGCCGGTATAACTGTTCTAGATACTTGCGAGATAAGTCGGTCTGCTTGGTTTGTGACCTCCTGATGAACGGTCTTTCAAATAGTTAGTCAGTCACACTTCTTCTGGCTGTGCAGCGGGCACGCGTGTTCCGCTTTTGTTTCCACCGCATTTGAATTCGCGCAAGAGTTTGTATCGCAATTAATCCTCGTGAGTTTGCAAAAAGTTACCGGAGATGTCGTCGACTGAAAATAAAACAACGCTGAATCTCATTCAGCAGGAAATCCAGGACTTGATGGAACGTGAACGCGAATTGAAAAACTACTACAACAAACAAAATGGTACTTGCGACTTGGACAACAAGCAGAACGGATTTTGCGATACGAACATACAGGAGAATGGCATTTGTGAGGTGGACCATAATGAAAATAGCACTTGGAATTTGGACGCAGATGTCGGAATCAACGGAAACGAGAATACAACAACAACGACAACAAGCGCTCGGCCTCCGCTGCTGCGTGCAAACTCGACTTCCGTGCTCAAGAACAACATCAGCAACGGAATGAGCAACGGGCATACGAAACCGAGCTTCCGGCGCTTTGTTTCGGCCAGCCCAGGCACCAAAGGTGTAATGCAACGCTTCCTGAAGTCGCGTGGTAAAGTGCAGGCGGTTAGCGCCCTTACAATGTCAAACGGTAATGCCAATTACGCACCTACTGCTAATTCTTTTCAAACGCCATTCGCTGTTGACACTTTGCAAACTTACGAAATTCTACCTCCCAAACTAAAACCGGGCCAAAGTGCTCGAAAAGGATTCGTTTCGGCCGAACAGAAGATTCAGCGAGATATCGCCGATACATACAAGAGGGAAACGGAACTGAAGACTTTACGGCAATCGCAGGGTAATTTAACGCTTTTAGACGATGACATCTTGGATGCGCCCCTGCCCAATTACATGGGCGGTTTGCGCGGATCCAAGTCAATGGCGCAATTATATAACAGTTTGGACGAACCCTGCGTTGCTGCTGCATCTGCACCCTGCAGCCTGAAACCTGCTCGTTCGCTGGCCGAATTATGCGATGCCAAAGACGATGGAGTCACCTCATCCCAGACGCTAATTATGCGTTTCGAGCAAATGATCGAGAAAAATCGGGAGTCGAAACGCACTTGAACGCTCATTAACGCCGCAACGTGTTCCAATTCGGATATGCGTGAACACGACACAAAAGACTCAATTTGTTATGCAGCTGTACCGATGTGCGTCGCACGTAAACCGCACGATTTGCTAGTTTGGCGAGGAGAAAATTTTGTAAACAACCTTGTGATATAAGCTAATTTCACCATGTTTAACTATCTATGAGCGTGCTCGTTCTTTTCCTTGCTTAATTTTCATGCTCTTTAATTTGCGCAGAACGTAACGACCTTTCAATTACGGATAATGAACATTGGGGATATGACAGTTAATAGGGGAAAACCGAGCAAGGCACGTGAAAACAGAGTAATCGTGTACCACTGATAATATTTTATTTAAAATTTCCATTTATCGTTATTGCAACTCGATAATGTCATCACCAACATATATGCTTGATTAATGCTTATTGCACAATTACTGATTATCTGATTTATATTATGCAATTATTTATTAATGAAAAACTTAAATTACTTAAATTATTCATATTTAAAACTCGCTGTTAGCGTTAAAAAAATGTTATGCAAATATTGTTACTTTGTTCAATTATTTATAATATATCTACCTGCCGATAATATATCGCTCTAAATGACGCAGTTTTGAAGACATTCAAAGTCAAAAGATCCAAAATTTAATCACCTTTCATCGCCTAGATTATACTGTAAAAACACTTGCGTTTTAAGCTTTTTACGATGAGTAATGAATGCGTACCTATGCATAGCATATTATTGCGCACCTGTTATCATTTACTAAGCAAGTATAATAGATTTGCAACATGATAGCCAAAGAGAAAACACGTAATGTTTATATGTGAGCTATTATTAGATAATGATAAGAACTTTATGATAAGCAATATCCGACCCATTCATAGTTATTAAATGCAAAATTTGTTGCAAAAATGTCAAATATCTTAGTAAGGACATCACAAAGGTAAGCATAATATTTTGATAAGGCTATTCCTTTTTTATAGTCATGTTGTATAACTTTTGATACGAAAAGAATTGAACATCTTATCAATATTATGCGTTAGCAGATAGCGCAGTGAAATAACCTTGTACAAACTTCAACAATATTTCGCACGTGTACCTCACAGGATTATAATTGATCAGACAATTAGCGATTTGCAAAATTCGGAATGACATAGATTTTTTGGCCGACTTTTGACCTCGCTACAATTCGGTGATTTCGCCTTGAAAATACCATCAGCATCACATTGCCAACATCGTCATCACGAGCATTGGTTGCTGATCGAGTTGTTAGTCGTGTATGGCCTGTGTTGACCCCGATTGCAGGACTCGACAAACTCTGCGCTGCTGCAACAAAACAAAGGTGAAAAAAAATTATCCATACAAGCACATCATACATACAGATGGGGATCCAACTCGGCCGCGCGCGGCGTGTTTATGAATTGAAAACTCGCAGAATACGAAACTCGCGATGAGAACCGTAAATCTATAGAGAAATAAATACACCATGAACGATAGATTTATTCTCATGAGCCGTGAAACGAGCGCGTAGCAATGCGTTGTGCGTACACGTCTTAGGAGCGTTGATGATATGATGATCGGATGCATCACAACAAAACCGCGTCGCATGTTTTTAGTGGAGAAAGTTTGCCATTTTGTTCATTTGCGTTTTGCTACGCGACTACCTTTCTAGTGTGTCTTCAGACATGAAAAACATTAGCGTTTCCACATTTAACAATGTAGTGAGATTACAAAACGGCTGAATAATTAAAAAGTACGAATGGTTTGATAGAAAGATGCGAACAAACAATACAGTTTACACGCGTAACGTGCGCCGTTAATTGCTCAATGAAACAGAGCTATTATGCTTGGCATAATAAGCGCTTCACGTCCACATTGTTTCTTTTCATTTCTACTTGTATGCAGCGCTTGTTTTTATGTTTTATTTTCACTAGCGGACCGCATTCACGTTGCACAAATACCTTGGCTGATTTTTGTAAAAGGCATTATTAGTACCAGTTTGTTAAAAACAACGGCGTACCGTAGCATTGAATAATATTTCAAATTCGCGTCGCGTTTTAAACGAGAAAGTGCTTAACGCTATTGCCTTGGTTGTGCAACATCTGTGATATTACATCTTTACGCATTCAATCACAGGTTGAAGCAATGAATGAAAATCATGTTATTTGATTAAATCGCTTTATTTCAATCAGTAACGTCTTGTTTAAAAATGTACTCTTTTTTATAGCCGGCAATTTCCCAACAACTTCTGCTACAGGTGTATATTGCCAAGACACCGAAATCCATGACGGTGTCTTTTAATACCGAGAGTAATTGGGGCATCACTTGAAACTCAAAACGTCTGGGAGATTTGCAATGCTCGCACGATGGAATGTCGTCTTGTTTGGGTAGCGGTTCTTTTGCAATCCACAGCGGCGTTCCGGCCCTTTCATAGCGCAGCACTTGGTCAGGATTCCGCGCAATTCGTTTACGGAACTGCGTGAAAGTTTTATCGCTATCAACAGCTGCGTGCCCATCCAATTCACTCTCCGTCACGTCGGCTAACGTGCCAGCCTTGCCAGCTGACCTTAACGCTTCGTATTCTCTTAATTGTGCATCAACGTCGACTTCTTCATGCGCGTCCAACTCCTCCGGTTCGATAACGAGCTCATACTCTGGAAACAGATGCCGTGAATACTCATCTTCAGAGTCTTTAGACGTAATTGAATTGCACGCTGTCTTATGTTGTTCTTTCCAATCAAGTACTTGGTGTTCTCGACTGCAGTATGGTGTCAGCTTGCATTTACTGCATATTTTTTCCGCTGCACAACCACACAGCGCACACAACTTTGCCCACCGGCCGCAGTCAAAAGGAACGGGACTCTCTTCAGACGGTGGCTCGTATGAATAATATTCATTCCGCCGTGGCAGATTGTCACGCAGCACTATAAAACTCGACGAATCGTTTTTCCTACAACAATCTGGAGTTCGACACGCGAAAATAAACAACGTACGATGAAAATTGTTTCCGCATTCCTCGTATGGTGCGTATATCTGAAGAAGAAATATCTTTGGTTTCCCGCATTGACTACACTTAAGCTCGTCAGCTTTCGGGAGTTGAGAATAAGAAAGCCATGCCGGTTGTCCACCAATTTTATTCGGAAATTGTGGACTTTTTAAACGCCAACTTTCGCACTTTTCCGAAAAACCGATATCAACACGCGACATTGTTATGCTTACAGGTTAGAAGCAGAGTTTGCCGCCTATAAAGTTGCATAGCAATCGTCTCCAAATGAGCCAAGCGTGTTGCATATAATAAATGAGTTAAAAAAACTAACAAATATCCAACCTCGTTTAGAATTTATTGAAAATATTTACAGTAAGGATTGACAATAACTTTAATAAGGCATAATTATTTTAAAACTGTGTATCTACTTCTTTTGCGTATTTTACTATATTTAAATACGCACATTAAAGTTAAACATCGTTTTTGACGTCATAATCCTATAAGAGGCTTGTGCATTGAACAATATTTATAACATATGCTATAACACAACGCAGTTATAATAGTTAAATTATTACATAATGCAATAAGATTGCCTTATCATAAATCAATACGTACGGTAAACAAGTACTACGATTTATACGGACGTGTCCTGTATATACCGGCAAACCGGCTAATTCGTCCTGTGCCCGTTCATTAGGTTGCTACTCGTTCTGTTGCACTCGGATTATATTTACAAGTGCTTAATAAGTTCAACGTTCAAATGATAAACGTCATCGTGCATGTGAGTGTTGGATGACTTGCTCAGCCAGGCAATCAACTCGCAGAGAGAGAGTTAACAATTTCACCTTGACAAATATTTGTAGGACGCATTGCTTGGCATATTTTAAGCACTGACTGTTCAACTGGCAAGCGACCAACAAGGAAGCAAATTCAACAAATTTACCCACCTGCTGATCTATCTAACAACAATGGTTCGTAGAGCATTTATTTTCATTTCATTGTCTAATAGATGCTTGTTGCGCAACGCACTACTTGCAGTCCGAACCAATTCGCGTTGTGGTTACCGGTGCTGCCGGTCAGATCGCCTACTCCTTGCTTTATCTTATCAGCAAGGGCGATGTCTTCGGCCCGGAGCAACCACTTATTTTACATCTCCTGGACATACCACCAATGATGGGAGTCCTTGAAGGCGTTGTAATGGAGTTAACGGATTGTGCATTGCCGCTATTAAGAGAGGTTATACCGACCGACAACCCTGAAGTTGCATTTAAGGATGTGTCCGCCGCTTTTATGGTTGGCTCAATGCCGCGCAAGCAGGGCATGGAACGCAAAGATTTGCTTGCTGCGAACGTGAAGATCTTCCAGGTGCAGGGTGAGGCACTGAATAAGTGTGCCAAGAAGGATGTCAAGGTGTTAGTGGTTGGCAATCCAGCCAATACAAATGCATTGGTCTGCTCAAAATATGCATCATCAATTCCAAAAGAGAACTTCACAGCTATGACGCGTTTAGATCAAAATCGCGCTCAGGCTCAGATTGCAGCCAAATTAGAAGTGCCTGTTGGAACAGTATCTAATGTTATTATTTGGGGCAATCACTCTTCAACACAATATCCTGATGCTTCTCATTCAGTTGTATCTGTTGGAGGTGCTTCCAGAAATGTTGTCAATGAGATCAAGGATGATTCTTGGTTCAAGGGCTACTTCTTAGAGACTGTCCAAAAGCGTGGAGCCAAAGTTATTGAGGCAAGGAAAATGTCATCAGCAATGTCAGCTGCTAAAGCTGCTGCTGATCATATGAAAGATTGGTTCCAAGGCACTGCACCTGGAAAATTTGTTTCCATGGGTGTTATTAGTGATGGATCCTATGGAATTCCAGAAGATATTGTTTACTCATTCCCAGTAACAATTAAAGACAAGAAGTGGACAATTGTGTCTGATTTAGAAATCAGTACATATTCACAACATATGATGGATACTACTGCCAAGGAGTTAGAAGAAGAGCGCTCTGTTGCATTTGCAATTATCAATAATAAGTTATAAATTTAAAATGCTTTACAAATTTTAAATATTCATATAAAAAAATATTATGCAGTTAATAACTTTTTAATCTAAGTATATTATTATATACAATATATACATTAATATAAACTATATTTTGCTTGCTTAGAAAAATTATTTATGATTTTCATTTAATTATCAACTACAAGGTGGTTGAAATTTTCAAGTTGTTGAAATTTTTTTTGTGCATTTCGTTTTAAAGTTTAGAAAAGATTATTTCAAGCAAATGCTAATGAGGGCGCTGTTGCCAGTACACACCGTTCAGCAGCGGGGATTTGAAAACTATTTTTCTTGTCCTTGGTTATTCCATCCCGGTAAACACGCGCTCTCTCGTGCTTCTTTTACGTTTTGGATAGTGACCGTGTAACGTGTGTGCTATTCCGTAGCAATGTCGTAAGTGAATATCTTTGCCCTTTTCTTCAATCCGTTATTTTTTATACTAAATCTCGCGTTCTATGTTAATCTGCGTTAACTTAAATGTGATTCTAATATATATTTGTTGTCCGAAATAGGTCAAAGGTATCGAGGGATACATTCTATGAATGCGTTGGCGCAGTATTGAAACATGCAAAGAAGAACAGGAAACACTTCCTTGAAACCGTTGAAATCCAGGTTGGTTTGAAGAACTATGATCCCCAAAAGGACAAGCGTTTCAGCGGTACCGTCAAGTATGTACATCTGTAATGAAACCAGCGTTTCATACACTGTGGACTCACATGTTGCTGACCTGCACCCAGGGTCTTGAAATAACTGGGGAGATAAATCATTCTAGATTTATCGAAACTATTCTTTTTTTAATATTCAGGTTTTCTTTAACCTGGTAAGAAGAATAAAAGCTCAGTTGCACAGTCCAAATTGGTTCAACTTTTAGTTTCTTGTGATTATTTATAGTTTTTTATTTTTATAGATTGAAGCATATTCCCAGGCCAAAGATGCAAGTTTGTGTTTTGGGAGATCAACAGCATATTGATGAAGCTAAGGCTAACAATGTTCCCTGCATGGATGTTGAAGCATTGAAGAAGCTCAACAAGAATAAGAAGTTGGTCAAGAAATTGGCTAAGCAATATGATGCTTTCCTTGCATCAGAAGCTCTCATCAAACAAATTCCAAGATTGTTGGGTCCAGGTCTGAACAAAGCTGGCAAGTTCCCTGGTCTTTTGTCTCATCAGGAATCTATGACTCAAAAGATTGATGAAGTCAAAGCAACTATTAAGTTCCAGATGAAGAAGGTTTGTTACATTTGTTAATATATTATATGGGCATCATAAAGCCAACAGACTAATGAAATTTCACATTAGGTTGTTTGGAATTATGATGCAAAATTAATTGCATTGCTTAACATCATTATTATACAATACAATAGTGAGATCAGCATGTGCATACATTTGCAACAAACAATTTTAAGATATGTTAATTATAATCATTTAAAATTATTTTAGGTGTTGTGCTTGTCTGTTGCTGTTGGTCACATTAACATGACTGAGGATGAGTTGGTTCAGAATGTACATTTGGCAATTAACTTCTTAGTGTCATTGCTCAAGAAGCATTGGCAAAATGTTCGTTCACTTCACGTGAAATCATCAATGGGCCCTGCGCAACGTCTTTATTAATTATGCTAATTTATATGTATTTTACATCATAAATACATAAAAGAAAAAAAACATTACCCATATTTCTTATTAAATCCTAGTTTTGTTATCACTGCCTTATAGTCATCTTATTAAATTCTATTAAAATAATTCGTCTTTTTTTACCTGTAACAAAACTACTATGCAAAGAATGATTTGGAAGAGTAGTGAATTTTGTGGCTTTACATAATGAGTATTTAAATTGCATGTGGCTAATTTAGTAATTATCTCAAATATACACAAATTTTTAAATCGATTGTGTAAGAATGGTTGCCTATAGTATACTTTAATAATATTGGTTATGTTTGGCCAATTCTGTTTACCACTCCGCCATTGCAGTACTGGGCATCAACGTGAGTGGGTTGAAGTTATAGTTTTGTTGTGTTCCTCTTGTGTGAAGAGACTAATTGTGTGATACAAAATGGATTTTCAAAATCGTCCCGGTGGAAAAACCGGCGGCGGTGGAGTTGCATCATGGTCAGAAAGCAATCGAGATCGTCGAGAAAGACTTCGGCAATTGGCTCTGGAAACTATAGATTTGCAAAAGGATCCGTATTTTATGAAAAATCATCTGGGGTCGTATGAGTGCAAGCTTTGTTTAACGCTACATAATAATGAAGGAAGCTACTTAGCTCATACTCAAGGAAAGAAACATCAAGCTAATCTAGCTAGGCGAGCAGCAAAGGAATCTAAAGATACACCAGCTCTTCTTGCTCCAGAAAAACCAAGGGTTGAACCCAAGAAATTCATTAAAATTGGACGTCCTGGCTATCGTGTCACAAAGCAAAGAGATATTGAGAGTGGACAACAAAGCTTACTTTTCCAAATTGATTATCCAGGTATGATACAAGAAAACTATAATGATGTAAATATTAAACAACACTTGTTTATTACAGAAATTCAAGATAATGTATATCCACGTCATAGATTTATGTCTGCTTACGAACAAAAACAAGAACCTCCAGACAGAAAATGGCAGTATCTGTTGTTTGCTGCAGAGCCATATGAAACCATAGCCTTTAAGGTTCCAAGCAGGGAAGTTGAAAAAACAGACAGTAAATTCTGGACTCATTGGAACAAGGATACAAAACAATTCTTTTTGCAGTTTGCATTTAAGAATGAATCAAAGAAGCCTGGTCAGCTAATGGGGCGGCCAAATATGATTGGTATTCCAGGGCCACCAATGTTACCTGTTCCACCACCACCTAGGCCCCCAATGTTTAATCCTATGCCGCCGCCACCACCACTAATGGGTGTGATGCCTGTACCACCACCACCTTAATTGTATTGATTAATTATGAAATTTGGAACTCTACAACCTGATTAAGTTTTTATTGTTGCAAGACTAGCTCCCACCATTATTTCAGATCCATGTTTTTCAGATGTTCTTACTGCGTGTTGAACAGAAGTAATATTTGTAGTTAAATGACTTGAAAGCTTTAAGTTGGAGGGAATGTTAGTTTCATCTTGGCGCTGAGTTGCAAGGCGACCTTTTGTTCGCGTTACATGGTACGGACACATGGCAAAATTGTGTTTAATTAGCACTGATGTGCCCTCTATGCGCGCTAAGACTTCGTGAGGTTCTAAGTCACCAGTCGGAATGATAAATAATTTCACAGAGGTCACGTTGTAAATATTGGCGCCTTCAATTTTGTGCTTTTTTGATTGCTCAAGGACGAAATGCTCGACCGTTCTGCCGGAATAATAGTAAGTTAAGATTACACATACAACTTAGGGAAGTTTACCTGGGGATGTAGCATGGAGCGGTATATACGCGTTTCGTAAAGAAATCCATAACTTGGCCATCAACCAGAATAATGTCTCGTATAGCATCAGTGAACACAATTCTTTTATAGCAACGTAAGTCGGGGACAAACGCCCGCTGGACTAATTTTTTGATGTCCCACACATCAAAATGTCGATACATTTGTTGCTGCATCAGGATGCGTGTACAAAACTGAAGCATTTTACGTTTCCACAGAGTTGCTTCCAGCCTATTGACAAAGATATTAATTTTCTTACGTTAAGATGCATAATGTACATATACCCTTCAATCGGATGACCGCTTAGCATCATTGCTTCAACTAACGTTCCCAAATCAATAAAATATGTGCGACAGTCAACATTACAAACTATTGTGTAAGTATATGGTTTTCCAGTGAGTAGTTCAATCTCTCCAATAGAATTTCCTTGCAGTATAAAATCATTTTCAAATTCCTCGTATTCGTGTGGTGCATTTATTGAAATTGGGATATGCGGTCGCTGGACAATTCTCATATGGCCACTTACCAGTATATAAATGCCTTTAACAGGTTCACCTTTAGTGGTCAATACATGAAAAGCGGACCATTTCATTAATTCTGCTCGAGATTTGAGTAACTCGGCAGCACTTTGATTAGTTGCCACCCAATAAACATTGTGAAAAAGTAATGTTGGATTAACGGAAGGAATTACTGTAATTGATTCAACTTGCGCTTTCTTCTCAATTATGATGTTTCTTAGAATTTGAATTTCATCCGTTTCTAATTTACCTATTAACACATGTTATGAATGCAATTTGACTGTTAGTTACGCTTAAATATACCTTCAAATTTCAATTTCCCTAAATAGTCACTGAGAAAGCAACGCCCAGCTCGAGACATGGTTTTGGTTTTTACGGATCGGAGATTGTTTGAACTATTAACTTCTAATTTAATTAAATAATTATGAAGCGATGCCTTATCTGACCTCAGTGCTAATATTAGATGCCTTTTAATCTTAAGGTGAACATCCCAGCGTTCAATATATAGGATCATTTCATTGATGCAATCATTTAGTGCTAACACTGACATGAACGCTGTTTCGAGACGTTTGTCAATGCCATATTGTAAGAAGTTAAGTAAAATCGGTAGCCAAAGAGTAAAAAAGCGGAAAAGACGGAAACTTCGTAATACAGCTAGCCATGTAACACCTCGAGCCCAACGTGACTCTCGAATAAATCCGCCGCTTACTAATACGCAATCCATCATTATACCGATTAAAGACACAAAATCGACAATATACCAAAAAGATCTAGAATGTACAATGAGTGTCACCGAATCGTTAAATCGTATACCTTTTACTTACGTAAAGTATACTCTTAGTCCGTCAGTTACTTTTATGAATGAGTAAGAGTATATTGTAATTACAAACTCTAGAAAGAAGAATGCTGCAAGCGTAATGTATAATGGTTGTTCGATTCCTTCAATCAATTCTGGCCCAACCAACAACTTTATTATAGTTGGAACCACACATGTCGTAGCGAATATGTAAATACTAGCCTGATAAACCTTATTCGTACGAATAAAATAGCACAGTCGATAACATTTCTTTCTTGGAACCAAGTTTTCTTTTCGATGTAGTAAATACTTACATACTTTTTTTAAAAATTTTAATATTGGCTAGGAAAATTATATCATGCAATATGTGGATGGCAATGACTTATATGTATATTTACTTTAGTTTTAGTCTGTTGTTTAAGAACTTTCATTGGCAGCTCTGGATCTTCACTTTCATATAATCGAACAACTGTCTGTAAGGTACGTTCGCAGTCATCATCGATGAAACAATGTTCATGCATGCGCTTTAATATGTTCAGCATGGAAAAGATCATATTTTTCTTGTAATGCCTATTCCCAATAAGCATCGATTAATGATTATAGAAAAAAAGTTGCACTGTTACTTACCCATAGGACTTGTATATTACGCGCTCAGATTTATTTAATAATGGACAATCTCCAATGCAACATGCTTGTACATCCCACTGTCTTAATTCGTGATCTCTTAAGTGAGCCCAATCAAGTGCTTTCTTGGGTGGTGGATATGGATAGCCCAACGTAACTTGTGCATATTTATAAACGACATTCCAATTAACTGCACTGTAAGTGCGATCAAATTTTGTGCGTATTATTTCTTCATCTCGATGGTATTTTAAGTGATACAATATATGTTCCATATTTACAATCCGTCCTTCGGATATATAGCCAATATGGGACCATTTCAAAAAATTAACGCATACAATGTTGTTTAGCAGCATTGATGCTCCAATATTGAATATGGAATGGGCATATGCATATTGTCCATGTTCATTTGTGGTCTCATATAATTCGCAAGCAATTAACAAGCTAAATATACACGAAGGTGACACAATAGCTATTAGGTACACGTATACAATTCCGTCCCCGTATAATTTTTTTGCTAACGGGTACACACACAAAGCAACCAATATGCGTAAAGTGGTCAATATTATAAATGAATAGAAGTAATTGTCCATATCGCGTGCTGTGAATGTAAATATCATTCCTTGTACAGTTAAACGGAATAGAATAGCCGTGTGTAGAATTTCGTGAACTACGTGCAAGAGTGAAGTAACATGCTTCTCGTACATTCCAATTATTAAGTCTTTTTCGCCACTTATTACCATGCAGAATGTTAAACTTGCAGCATAACCACTCATATTAAGTCTTGCGGCCAATAAATAGAGAAGCATACAACCGCCCACAAACAAGCCGAATATCACTTCCACATTCAGAATGCTATGCTTCATAATCAGAGTGATTGCCTTCGCAGTAATCCATCCTGCTATTATGCCGAGCACTGGTCCAAGGAGAAAGAATACCAATTCAATTGACCTTAAAATGCTCTCTTCATCCGTGTTGCTTATGCGCACAAGATAATTCACAATGGGAAGAGTGAAAAACAATGATACTATACATTCCACTTTTAAATCGACAGCAACATGTTTATAATTATCATTCGATATAAGGAAGGCTATCATGTCAGTAGGATGTATTGTTGTCATACAAGCTCCAAGGAAAAAGAGACTCTGAGTGGATATGTCAGGATAAAGGAAATTAATAGTATATCCTATGAGAAATCCAAAGCACACAGTCAGGACGCTAGTTATTATCGATACGTGTATATTTTTGAAGAACGTTACGAGATCCATGGTGGTGAAAATGTGCATGAGAAATATTGGCATAAAAACACATGCCAATGATTTTGAGGAATATCTGGTATCCCATCTTAATACACTGGGCAACAAATCAGTCGTGAGGGCCACCAAGACGGTAACACCAGCAGTTAAGAATACAAGGACTTGTTTCATTACAATTACCTTTAGGTACCGGTGAAATGCTGATTCAAGTGCCGCCGACGCCACGCCAGTTATAGCAATGAGTCCAATATAGGTAAGGTCGATATTATTCAGGTGAGCGTTATAGATGATATAAACCGTAGCATTATAAAGCACAGATTGTGAATCAGTTTTAATTTTCATATTACCTATTTGCTTATATTTGAGCGAGAAGCTTCAATTATAATTGATCAGTTTTTATTGATTGAATGTTTTTGTTTATAACTGTTGTCTTGATCAATATACTGAAAAGTTTGTTTATAGCCAGCTAGTTTGATTCATAATATAATTTTGCATTTTCCTCTATCAAAATGTCAGAAACCAAAGACTCTGAAGGAGTCATCCTGGAACCTCCAAAGGAAATAAATGTATAATGCAAAGTCATCGCGCTAGCAATAACAATAAGATACCGCATATTATTTTAAGTGCCAAGCTGAGAAACAATAAACGACAAATATCGACAAATCTTTGTTTTTCACTAATAATAAAAATATGACAATTATTTTGAAACGTTGTCTGACGTAAAAATAAAAAAACTGCCTCTAAAAACCCGTTGTTATGAAATCTATGGTGAAGCAGCAAAATAGATACTTCTTTTAATAATAAATCAACGAAATTGAACAACTATTACATTAAACGTTTGCATTCCGGTAAATAAAATTATA